>CM061142.1:294845577-294914874 GCA_030789695.1 Scilla litardierei | reverse complement strand
GGGACGTTTAACGATGATATCCCAAGTCCCCGGAGCAACAGGAGAAGTCACGCGTGATCCAGGGGGTCAAACGTCGAAGAATTCATCTTTCAGCCCCTCACCCGGTCGGTTGGTCATCTCCAACCGATCGGGTGATGCACGCGTGCACCACCCGGTCTCTGCCGCAGCTCACAAAGAAGTCACCCGACCGGTTCGCAGACCGGTTCAGCGGGGGCTGTTCTCTGTTTTCTCGAAGCAAAACGCCAACCGATCGGGTGACTCTCACCCGATCGGTTCATCTGTAGCTAAAGAAGAAGAGCTGAAGACACGGACGTCGAACCGATCGATTCACCCGACTGCTCCAAGATCCAACCGGTCACTCAAGAACTCACCCGACCGGTTCATGTGATCGGGTGAAAGCTCGCCGTTTTCTGTTATTAATTTGTAACGGATCAACCGATCGGTTGACTTGTCAACCGATCGGTTGATACGAAGGTCTATAAATAGAACCCCTAGGGTTCCAGAAACGAGAGCTGTTATTTTTTCTACTGTTTTATCTCCTTGTGACGGCTGTAATTGTTACTCTTTTGTAAGTTTTCAGATCTTTCTAAAATTTTAGTATTGTCTTTATTACTCTATTACTTCCGCATTGCAATTGTCCGATTATGATTCCAACGGTTAAATTTCATTTAGATCGCTTTTTCATGAATTTTTGTGAGTAGTTCCCAAATCTGGGATTTTGGTGGAAACCCCTTCGGGTGCTCTTCCCGATGCGTCCATAGGGTTAGGAAATCGATAGGGAGTAGGAATCTAACGGTTACGCGGGGTGTTTCATTGTCATCGGCGGGAAAAAGACCGCCTTTGACCGTTGGGCCAAGGGGGAATAAACTTGGCGGTTGACTCCCTAGCCATAGCTCACACCCTTAGCGTAGACGCCGAATCCTAGCACGCGGGAGCGGCAGGATGAGACGTTGGGAGATATCGTTGCGGGCTTAGTGCTCCCGGGATCGATCAGTGTTAATGGACACGGGAGTGCCCACTGATCGAATCCGGGAAGTCCGGTGTATCATCCTGGGCACCGACCGGAATATCGGGCCCATGGGACGCCGGTACCACTTTCAGAGGCAACATCTCACCATTAGACCCTAATCCCGATCGCTATCCATACCCGTAGGCCGTATCGACGAGAGTCTCTCGTCGGGTTGGAAACCAAAGTCCAGGGTTTTCTTTCTTGTTGTTCATACCCTTTTATTTCCTTTCGTGACAACCATTCACCGATTCGGGCTAGCTCGCCCCTCGGGGTGATTTAGGTCCTACCTGACCCAAGCACAACCTCGCCTCCCTGAGTTCGATATTCCCGCACCCTACACTAACCGTGAAACTTGCGGTAAACGACACCGCGCTGCCGCAACGCAAGCGGGGCGCCGGTCAAGTTTATGGCGCCGTTGCCGGGGAGGCAACGTGCTTGTTATTTTAGGATCTCTTGAACCCTCGTGTCTAGCTCACATCCCTATCTCGCGATAATTTTCGCATTCTCCTTTTTCTTTTTTATTTTTCTTATTTTTATTTCTTATTTTATCTGTTTCTTTCCCACTTGTCGCTTCACGGGTGTTTGTTGTTTTTCATGCGCAGGAGTTCAAGGAGTCTTGACGACTTGATTCCCCTCGATCCAGAGATTAACGCCACCCTTAGGCGTTTGGCCGTCGAGAAGCGAAGAAGAGAAGATCCTGAATCCATGGAGGAGAACACCCCACCTCACAAGTCTCTGCTGGAGTACTCGATGCCATCCATCGAGTCGACTTCCGCCATCCAATCTCCAGCTATTGCGGCCCAAAGCTTTGAGCTGAAGCCGTCTCTAGTGACATGGATCCAGCAGGACCAGTTTGCGGGTGCACCCATGGAGAGCCCGATCGAGCACCTAGACTCCTTCTTGGAGAAGTGTGACACCTTCCGGATTAATGGTGTCACGACAGAGGCTATCCGTCTGAAGCTGTTCCCCTTCTCTTTGCGAGACAAAGCCAAGCAATGGCTAAGGGGGAATGACCCCAACACTTTCAACACCTGGGAGAAGCTCTCCAACGCTTTTCTGACGAAGTTCTTTCCTCCGGGGAAGACCATGAAGTTGAGGAGTGAGATCTCCTCCTTCTCCCAGGCCAGCCACGAGTCCTTGCGTGAAGCTTGGACGAGATATAAAGAGATGCAAAGAAGATGCCCTCACCATGAGCTTCCGAAGTGGCAGATTATTAATCTGTTCTACAATGGGTTGAGGGATGACCTGAAATCTTCTATGGACGCCGCGGCTGGGGGTTCCTTCATGTCTAGGAGCGAGGAGGATGCCGTGCATATTCTGGAAAATATGGCATCCAACAATGAGCGGTGGTGTGACGAGAGAGCCACACCCAGATCCGGGGGTATACACAGAGTCGAGGACGTCGACAAACTTTCAAGCAAGTTCGACTTGCTTTCGACCCAGATCTCTGCACTAATGGTAGGAGCCGGTGGGGCCGGTACACAGCAAATTTCTGCGGTGGAGTCCGAATTCTTTGGGGAATTCGACGGTGGTGACATCTCACCACCGCTGGATCAGGCGAGCGCACTATTTTACAACCCCACGGGAAATGCGCCGTATCCGCCAAGGACAAATTCCAACCCGGCCTACTCTCCAAACAACCGGAACCACCCAAACTTCAGTTACCGGCCACCATTTCAGCCCTCGCCGCCTCAGTAGCCGCAGCAACAAACATATCAGCCGGCTAGGTCACAGCAGAATCAGGTTCAGCAGCAACCATTTTAGCAGCAATCTTACGCCCCCAGGACTCAGCAGCCGTTCCAGCAGCAGCAGCAGTATGGCCAACAGAGGGCCGTCTCTCTGGTTGAGTCTCTCTTGACTCAATATATTACCAACCAGGAGAAGATCAACCAAAAGCTGGAAATGGGTCAGCGGACCCTCACGGACCAAGTAACCCAGCTGGGGTTACAAGTGGCGAACCTTGCAAGGTCACAAAACCAATTACCGCCACAACCGGAGGTGAACCCGAGGGGAGCAACCCAAACATCGGCACTCGTGCACGAGCACGCAAATGTGTCTGCTATCGTTCTGAGAAGCGGGACACAAATTCCTACTAGAGTGCCCCCTAGCAACCCGGAGGCACCATTGGTCGTTGAGAGACCGACCGAAAAATCAAATGACGCAGGTGCTTCGTCATCAAATCCTGTGACTCCGGAGGGAGCCTCTGAAGAAGAGAAGAAGAAGGAGGAAGAGAGCCCGAAAGTGTATAAACCCGTTGTGCCATTTCCACAACGGTTGGCTCAGGCAAAAATTGATGAGAAATATGGCAAGTTCTTCGCCATGGTCAAGGACCTAAGCCTGCAAATCCCCTTCCTAGAAGCAATCGAAACAATCCCCTCCTATGCAAAATTCTTGAAAGATTTGGTGACGAGAGGGTCTAGAAAAGAGAAAGTAGTGTTGACGGCGGAGTGTAGCGCTCTTATCCAGAGGGCAAATCCGCCGAAACTTAAAGACCCGGGGAGCTTCTCAATTCCTTGCACGATCGGGGCAGTAAAGATTCATCGTGCACTCGTCGATCTCGGAGCGAGTGTAAGTTTGATGCCCTTGTCGATGTACAAAAGGATAGGAATGGGTGATTTAGAGCCCACCGGTATGACCCTACAACTAGCTGACCGGTCGGTCAAATATCCGGTGGGAATTGTGGATGACCTCCCCGTGAATGTGAGAGGGGTGCATGTGCCTGTGGACTTTGTAGTCATGGACATGCCTGAAGACGCACACACCCCCATCATCCTGGGACGGCCTTTCATGGCCACTGCTGGCGTTTTGATTGATGTGAAGAACAGAAAACTTTCTCTAAACGTCAGCGGAGAAAAAGTTGAATTTGATCTGGGGTTATCCATGAAGTACCCCGATCCCCCAGACGACCCTCGGTGTAATTTGCTGGAGATGGAAGAAGAAAAAGCTGTTGAAGAGAGCTCCTGGGAGATTCTCTTAAGAAACCCCCCCGATGACTTGGGGGATTCAGAAGATGGAGACGGCCCCAAGTACAAAGAAGCTGCTGGAAAACCGAGTGCAGCAAGAACGACCCCTCCTGGGTTCCCCAAGGCTCCTCCTGTGAGGAGAACGGGGAAAGAACCCACGGACCTCACTAAAGACGAAGTCCGGATCCTGAAGAAGATGGTGGGAAGCGCCAACACCAAGGAAAAGCCCCCGGATCCCAAGAACAAGGGGAGGGTAGTCGAGCAAGTATTTTTCCAGCCGCTGACTACTCCAAGTGCCTTCAGCTCCAATGAGAAAGAGATGCCAAACTTCGGGCATCACCCGTATCGACCACTATGAGCATCTCTTGCGGGCGTCGAGCCAACGACGTTAAACAAGTGCGCTTCATGGGAGGCAACCCATGCTCTAAACTTTTGCTCACTTTTTAGTGTTATTTCTGACTTTATTTTATCTATTTTTATAAATAAAATCAGCCGCGAGGACATCCGTTCAGGGACTTAGACAATCTGTTGGCTTTTGCAGGAAACAAGCCCCAACCGATCGGTTGACAACTCACCCGATCGGTTGGGATGTATCAGATACAAGCCGAGATCTGTCCCCAGATGAACCGATCGGTTGAAGAATGAGGAGACCGGGTGACAGACCGGGTGAGCTGGGGAGAACTCTCGGAAATTTTTGGGGAGTATCAACCGATCGGTTGAGTTCGAGCGCGATCGGTTGACGTGACCGGGTGAGCAGCCCTAAGTTCTCGGGAAAATGAGTGGAGCGGCCAACCGATCGGTTGACAAGTCACCCGACCGGTTCGCCTGTAGCATTTCTTCGACAAGAATTTCGACCTAACCGTCAACCGATCGGGTGACAAGTCACCCGATCGGTTCGATTTAAAACCCTATATAAACCCCCCCGACCACCCGTTCATTTCCATCCTCGCCCGATCGCCCAAATCGCCGCCGTTTCGACTCCTCTCGTGCGCCTACCTTCTTTCTTCCCCAAGATCAACCTCGATCGTCTTCCCCCGCCATCTCCCTACCCATCCACCATCGATTTCCCTCCATTCCCCCGCCATCTCCCTACACACAAAACCCTAAATTTCACCCATTCTCCCCAACATCGAAACTTGTTGAAGAAATCGCCGCGGCTCCACAGCGTGCTCCTATCGCGTAGCATCGGGGCGTCTACGAGCAGCGATCTTCATCTCATTTGGGTAAACTCGCTCATTTGCTCAATTTTTATTTTTACCCCAGATATTCCATTTGCTCGTTGGCCGTATTTCGTGTTTGTGTTGATTTATTGTACTTTTTACATACTCGCACACACACAAGACACCCGCACAATGCCTCCCCGCCATGTTAAACCCACCGACGCCAGCTCTTCGAACCCTAGGCCCACCCGTCGCGCTCATCGCGCACAGCCCCCCGCTCAGCCCACCACCTCCAACCCATCTGCCCCCGATCAAGACCAAGCCGATCGATTCATGGCCATGATCCTCCTAGCTGGGCAGGGTGGTCGGATAACCGAGGAGTCCGTCGACCGAGACCTCCCCTTTCTTCAAAGCTTCATTCGCCACATCCGTGAAGACCCACCCGACGTCTCCGAGCTCCACATTCCACCTCCCACGACCCCTGGTCCACAGCGCAGGCCCCCGTCACCACCTCCGGAGGGTGGTGCCCCTGCTTGATCTTTCTTTCCCCCTTTTGCCCCCCCCCATATTTGTACCCATCTGTCTTTTGGGGGCCCTGCTTTGTCTCTGTCGGAGGGGGGGACCATTCGCGTGTCGCTTTTTGATTTCACCTTATTTGTTATTGACTCCCCCTTGCATATCTCTGCATTTCATTGATCATATCATTTCGCTAGCACGGTCATGTTTAGCTTGGGGGACGTCTATTTTGGTGTGCTGTCGTGTTTTGTTTGTTTTTCTCATTTTTGTGTGTGTGCTTCTTTTTCATTTTTTGAGTGTCGTGCTTGTGTTTTTTTTTTATTTTCATTTTGTTTGATTTTGATTCTGATCTTTCTTTCTTTTTCAGTTTCATCTATGTGTTTTCCTGGTTTTCATTTCTTTTTGTGTCAGTGTGTATCCCCCCCATCTTCATTGCCCTCCCGTACTCACTCATATTGCATTGAGGACAATGTAAACTTCAGCTTGGGGGAGTCGCACTGTGTGCGTCGTTTGAGTCCTTCTTTTTCGTTTATTTGAGTCGTTTTTCTCCGTGTTTTTCTTTTTTTTTCTTTTCTTCTTTTTTTGCTCTTTCTCCTAGAGATGAATCCTATGATGAATCGCCACAAAGTCACACACACCTAGCATTGCATCGATAATCACACTCACTAACCCTAGGATTTCGAGTCCTCTTGCATTTCACGCATCGTGGGTCCACTTAGCTTTTTGTGAGTCGTGTGTCGTGACTAGCATTTGGTGTGCTTCTGCTTTGTGATTTTACTTTATATACCTGTCCAGGAATGACCCCTAGATTATCATGCTCCGATTTGAATATGCGGTATTTGTTTCCACTATATGCATGCTATATTTATATCGTATACTTCAATTCGCATGCGTCGGGATTCCACAACTAAGGACTAGGATAACCCATTTAGCCTATGCTCTATTTAGCGAGAATAGTTTCCTTTGCCCGAGTGTTTAGATTTCGACTTCTTTTTTGTTTTACTTGGTGCAAATCCCATCGTCGTGTACCGTTCTCCCGCTTGGGAGAGTACACATGTGTATAGCCAAAAACCCAAAAATCCAAAAAAAAGGGAGAAAAGAAAAGAAAAACCCAAAAAGAAAAGAAAAGAAAAATTGTGTATAGCCCAAAATCCAAAAAAATACAAATGCCCAAAACCCAAAAAAAATTTCCGTGTGAATATTTTTTCCTACTCGCCAAGAATAAAGGGAAGGCGAGAATTTGCACCGAGTGTTCTTCTCCACATCATCTCAACCCCCCGTCGTTATCGAAAACACTTGGCTTAGGAACTTTTTAGCTAGTATCTAGGCTATAGTGGCGTGATTTCCTTAACACTAGTTGTGGAGTCCCCGATGCATGATACGCTTCTATTCTCACTCTTCTCATGCATGCTTGAACTTATATTCGCCGCTTAATTCAATTCGGATCAATATTTTGGGTCATATCTTGGATTTGTGTATATCGAGCCTCATAGCACATTGTAGAAAGCATCACCATTTGCTAGCACACGACCACGCTCACTCGCGCTTCGCCGCGTGGACCCACGACACTTATTTGGACTCGCTTTCCTAGGTTTAGTGGTGTGATTTGGCGTTTGCTTGCTTGGTGTGTCGTTTCTGATTTTGGTGGCTCTGATGGACGATCTAGGGTTTAGAGTTTTCTTTTTCTTTCTTCCTCTCTATTTTTCCCTTCCGAGCTCCTACTCTCACTCGTCTTCCTCGAGGACGAGGAAGAGTTCAGCTTGGGGGATTTTGACGTGCGTTTATATTTCATATATTCACGCACGTTTTCTTTTGTGTTTCTCCGTGTTTTTCCGCCGTCTCTTATTCGTTTTCGTGTATTTTCCCGTTTTCTTTCACTTTTCTTTGTTTATCCATGATTGCAGGGGATTGACCACGTAGGGGATGTTTAACGATGATATCCCAAGTCCCCGGAGCAACGGGAGAAGTCACGCGTGATCCAGGTGGTCAAACGTCGAAGAATTCATCTTTCAGCCCCTCACCCGGTCGGTTGGTCATCTCCAACCGATCGGGTGATGCACGCGTGCACCACCCGGTCTCTACCGCAGCTCACAAAGAAGTCACCCGACCGGTTCGCAGACCGGTTCAGCGGGGGCTGTTCTCTGTTTTCTCGAAGCAAAACGCCAACCGATCGGGTGACTCTCACCCGATCGGTTCATCTGTAGCTGAAGAAGAAGAGCTGAAGACACGGACGTCGAACCGATCGATTCACCCGACTGCTCCAAGATCCAACCGGTCACTCAAGAACTCACCCGACCGGTTCATGTGATCGGGTGAAAGCTCGCCGTTTTCTGTTATTAATTTGTAACGGATCAACCGATCGGTTGACTTGTCAACCGATCGGTTGATACGAAGGTCTATAAATAGAACCCCTAGGGTTCCAGAAACGAGAGCTGTTATTTTTCTACTGTTTTATCTCCTTGTGACGGCTGTAATTGTTACTCTTTTGTAAGTTTTCAGATCTTTCTAAAATTTTAGTATTGTCTTTATTACTCTATTACTTCCGCATTGCAATTGTCCGATTATGATTCCAACGGTTAAATTTCATTTAGATCGCTTTTTCATGAATTTTTGTGAGTAGTTCCCAAATCTGGGATTTTGGTGGAAACCCCTTCGGGTGCTCTTCCCGATACGTCCATAGGGTTAGGAAATCGATAGGGAGTAGGAATCTAACGGTTACGCGGGGTGTTTCATTGTCATCGGCGGGAAAAAGACCGCCTTTGACCGTTGGGCCAAGGGGGAATAAACTTGGCGGTTGACTCCCTAGCCATAGCTCACACCCTTAGCGTAGACGCTGAATCCTAGCACGCGGGAGCGGCAGGATGAGACGTTGGGAGATATCGTTGCGAGCTTAGTGCTCCCGGGATCGATCAGTGTTAATGGACACGGGAGTGCCCACTGATCGAATCCGGGAAGTCCGGTGTATCATCCTGGGCACCGACCGGAATATCGGGCCCATGGGACACCGGTACCACTTTCAGAGGCAACGTCTCACCATTAGACCCTAATCCCGATCGCTATCCATACCCGTAGGCCGTATCGGCGAGAGTCTCTCGTCGGGTTGGAAACCAAAGTCCCGGGTTTTCTTTCTTGTTGTTCATACCCTTTTATTTCCTTTCGTGACAACCATTCACCGATTCGGGCTAGCTCGCCCCTCGGGGTGATTTAGGTCCTACCTGACCCAAGCACAACCTCGCCTCCCTGAGTTCGATATTCCCGCAACCTACACTAACCGTGAAACTTGCGGTAAACGACATCACGCCGCCGCAACGCAAGCGGGGCGCCGGTCCCGGAGAGAGCCCGAAAATCTGCTCTAAGTCCACTAACCGTCCCCTCTAGAGCATGGAGGTGCTGAACTAGGGTGTTGGGGGGAGGTGGAGCAGAGGGTCGAGCAGGACGAAGAGGTGAAGAGCGGGGCTATCTCGCTCGGCTACCGTAAAGGATAGGTGCAACTGTGGGGTGGTGCTGTGGTGCTGTGCTCACTAAGTGTCGCTCAGCCTCCGTGGGAGGCTAAGACGTAGGAAAGGTCAAAGAGGATGGAGCAACATAAGCAGAAGTGGTGGCAAACGACGAGGCAGGCAAGAGGTCAGTGACACAGAAGTGGGGACAGACGTCACGACACTCTCGGAGTATACATTGGCGGTGGAGACAGTAAGGTCGACGAGTGGGGAGGTCGTGAAGGGTGCAGAAAATGACTCCCAGGAGTCGAGATCAAAAATGAGGAAAGGGTCTCCACTGTGGAGGAAAAAGAAGGCTCGTCGCACTCAACTATGGTGGGGGGACGCTCGGGGCTAGCCGCAGAAATGGGATCTATGGACATGGGCACGGTGGTGGTGGTGGTGGTGGGTGGACTCAGCTAAAGTGCTCCCGACACTAACAGACGTGTGGACAGAGGTGTCAGGAGGTGCAGGCTGATCTGGTGCAGGCTGAGTGATCACGGGGTCAAGGGGTGGAAGGAGGGGCTCATGCTGAGCGCCCTCAGGCTCTAGCACGTATGCGGCGGGGATGAGGAGATCCATCGCTGGAATCCACTCCCCGCCCGCAGGTCCAATATGCGTCCGAGCATGGCTCGGGAGAATCATGTAATCGGCACCATGGGGACCGTGCAGCCACACCCAGTGGCGCTGACCAGGAGGACGCAGCACCCTCATCCGGGCCATGACATCTATGGAGAGTGAGGTGGGGACCGTTGGTCTCAACAAGCCAGCTGGGAGGTCAACTCCGCACAAAAGGGCCAAGAGGGTAATCAGACCACCGCAACAGATAGGCGTCCGAGCGCCGACAGAAATAATGATGCGGTCGATGTACCAACTGGCTATATCAAACTCTATGGAGGGGACCAAAACGTTGCCTACATCAAAGACCCTAGAACGTGTCATCGCATAGAGCATGTAGAGCTCTGGCGTCGATGACGTCCCGGGCTCGTACCTCGAAAGAAAAGTGGTCACCATAAGGCACTTTGCAATACGGAGGCACGGTGGAGGACGGCAGAGGCCTTGGCCTGACTAGGGTGAAAGGCGAGGGGAGATCCTGTGATCCGTGTCCAAAAAGCGTGGGTGTCGAATGACGGCGGTGGGATGTGCGTGGGGCTGTAAGCTCGGTCTAGGTCGGGGACAGCGGGCCACTGGAAGAATGCTCGAAGCATGTTGAGAGTGACCTCGCACTCTCGATCCATCAGACGAAAGAAGAATCCTCCAGGGGTCCGATCAATAGAGCTAAGGACCTCTAGTGTCGGGCGGATGTAAGTGTCCGCCGACATCGACAAGAAATCACGCCACCCCACGTTGTCATACAACTGGAGTATCCCCTCTAGGACCCCTAGGCGCTCGAGGTCAGCAAGGTGTGCAAACCTAGTGGGTACGATCGAGCGATGGGAGATACGCTCAAATCTGGCGTGCTGGGTGTCGTCTCTAAACATGATCCCCATCGCATCGAACGCGGGGGCGGGCGGTGCCGTTGGTGGAATGGGTGTGTCAGAAGGCGGCTGTGTTCAGGGTGGTGGGCTAGGTGGCGGAGAGTCTGCACTAGCGGAAGAGGAGCCAGGATCACCTGACCTCTTTCGCTTGGAAGAGGGCTTCCGAGTGCATGGCCTAAGACACGGGGGCATGTGGCCCGTGAGGCATGCCCACCCAAATGAAATGCGAAGTGCTATAAAATGGAACGCGTATACCTGAGCACGACGCGAGAGAAAAAAGTGAAGTGTGCGAAGAATCGCCTCCTCCGCGGAGCTTTAAAGCATCCCGGAACTCCCCGAAGCTCCCTCAAGCTAGCCTGAAACACAAACAATCAAATCAGCAAATGATAATCAATATACATGGGAAGATTGGGGATAATAGATATATGTATGATTCAACTTGAATTTTGGGCGCAATGTGCATACGGATTGGAGAAAAATGCGAGAAATTTGGATTTTTGGGGCGAACAGGGGATGCACGACGAAGGGGTGGCGGCGAGGAGCGTCGGCGACCGGTTAGGAGAGGTCGGCGACGGCGATGGGTGGTGGTTCGGGCGAGGAATGACGGGGATTCGGGAAGGGGAGGTGAAGCGGCTCGGGGGCTGCGAGAAGAATTTGGAAATTTTGTGGTTTCGAAAATCGTGCTGGCCCGATGGCATATATAAGGATGGGTGACTCGGCCGCGCGACACGTTCACTCGGCCGAATGGCACTACACTGAAAAAATTTCGAAATCTCCCAATACTTACGACTCGGCCGAGTAGCTTTTCCCATTTGGTCAAATGGACAAGTTCCACTCGGCCGAGTAGCAAGGCCACTCAACGATATTGAAGCGTGCAGGGTATCAGATACACTCGACCGAGTAACATAGTCATTCGGCCGAGTGGCAATAAACACTGTAAATCACAGAAAATAACAGAAAGTTGGTCTGTAGGATCTTCCCTGATCGGTACCCTACTCGGCTGAGTAGAGTCTTCACTCGGCCGAATGAAAAGTTCATTCGGCCGAGTGGCTAGCTGTTTTCTGCACCGACTCTCTGTTTTTGTGCCACTTTCTGTTTTTCTCGTCCCCGTCAGTTTCTTCCTCCTACTGGTGCCTGAGCGCATTCCTGGAGTGCTCTCCCTTGCCATAATCATCCTCCATATGAATGATTTCTCGTTCTCCATTTCTTGTCATGAAAAATAGTGCCCATTGTCACGATTTTTATTGACTCTAGACTCTAAACACTAAGAAAAATCTAAAACAAAAATAAAATTCAACTAAAAATGATATAAAATCGTCGGGTTGCCTCCCAACAAGTGCTCGTTTAAGGTCTTGAGCTCGACCCCTTTAGATATTCGTTTAGTGCTTGATATTTGGCGCATGTGAGATGCGCCCGTCAAATTTACCGGGAAGGCCACTCGGATTCAATTGTTGATACTCGTGGGCATTCCTCGGCTTCCCCTCATCATGGATAGTTCTGGGGGATAAGTCCCCCAAGCTAGAGCTTGTACCACTCTTTTTCTTCACCGGTGATGATGCTTTCTTATCCGGTGGAGCTTTCTTCAATTTGTTGGCTGGGGAGAGTTTGCATAGCTCCTTTATTCTCGCGACATCGGCGTTGTCTTTGTCATCAACCAAGGGATAGTCCGGTAGATCCTCCAACTTTCCTTCACCACTAGAAGATTGGCCTTCTTCAAGGCCGTTATCATGTAGGGCGCCAATAGAATGTGGTATAGCTTCATCGATCACCTCGTCGAGGAGGTCCACGTAGTTCATCTCCTCTTGGTAGGGCAAATGCTTCATTGCTTTAGGGATATGGAGCTTCACCTCGATGTTTCCAACATTCAAAGACAAGGTGCCCTCTCTCACGTCAACTATCACGCCGGCGGTGGCTAAGAAGGGGCGTCCAAGTATTAACGATGTATCACCCTCCTTCTTAATGTCCATAATTACGAAGTCGCATGGCAAGCAAATCCCTCCCGGTACTTGGAGCGGTATGTTCTTTGCAATTCCCACCGGCCTAGTAACCTGACCATCTACGAGTTGTATTCTCATATTCGTCGGCTTCAAGTCGACCCCCGTATTCAATTTCTTAAACATGCTTAAGGGCATTAGGCTCACACTTGCTCCCAAGTCTACCAAAGCCTTTTGTAGCGGGACTCCTCCAAGTGTGCATGGGATGCGGAAGCTTCCGGGATCTTTGAATTTTGTCGGCTCCTTCTCCTTCCGGGTGAACCAAGTTCCTTGCTCGGCAAGCATTATCTTCTCCTTTCTTTCCCTTCCCAAAATTAAGCCCCTCAAGGACTTGGCATATGACAGGATCTCTACAATAGCATCCAAGAAAGGTATATTGAGGCATACTCCTCGCAAGTACTCAAGGAATTTGGCAAGTCTCTTCTCAATCTTTGCTTTTGCCAATCTTTGTGGAAAGGGCACCGGTGGCACGTAGGTGCGCTCCTCATTTGGCTCTTTAATTTCAGAATTTCCACCTTCTTGCGGCTCTTTTGGGCACTCCTCGGCTCCTTGTCATCTAAAATTTCTTTCACGGGCTCCTTGGTTTGAACCATGGCGGGAGTAGTGTCCTTCCCGCCCCTTATAGTAACCACCACCACCGCATTGATGTGGCCGGTATTACTCCGTGGATTAGGCTCCGGTTGAGCCGGCAATTGTTGAGTATTTTTATTGAGCAACGTAAGTTGCTCCGCTAGTTGACCCACGACGGTGTTGAGAGAGTCTTGTTGAGCAATCAATCTAGCGTTTATCTTCTTTTGCTCCACCATGAATTCTTCCACCCTAGCTTCATGATCCGATCTCGGTGGTGCTTATGGTGGGTTTGGAGCTCTCCACCCTTGGTTATAACCCGGTGGCCTATATGGTCCCGCTTGTTGCCTAGGCGGGTAGCTTTGTTGTGGTGGCCCTCTCGATTGATATTGAGGTTGTGGAGGTAGAGGCCGAGCTTGAGGTTGTTGCGGCGGCGACGGGTTTAAAGCTTTGTCATTATTAGCATATGAGCAGCCCGGATGATTCCTCGTGGCCGGGTTGGCCCAATAACCGGTGTTCCCCGCAACATATTGCACTTGCTCTGTGGCTCCTTCTCCAAGCTCTCCTCCAACAAACATAGCTTGGGATTGGTCTTACCAATCACTCATATTACCTCCCGGTGTAGATGTGGCAGGAGTTCCATGCGGCTCGGTAATTAACTTCTCCAATCTCTCCACGACCTTGTGGAGATAGTCAAACTTTGTAGAAAGCTCCGCTACGGCCTTGGCCTCGTATATGCTTGTCGGCTTCAAGGAGGATGTAGAATGTCCTTGCTTGTCGCCCCATTGTTGGTTATTAGATGCCATCTCCTCTAATAGGGCCGTAGCTTCATCCGGTGTCTTCGATAGAATGGATCCATTGGCGGTTGCATCTATGATTTGCTTGGTGCCCGGTTGGAGTCCATTGTAAAAGCTATGTACTAGCTCCCATGCTTCAATGCTGTGATGGGGGCATTGATGTTGGAGATCTTTAAAGTGCTCACATGCCTCATATAGAGTCTCATGTGGTCCTTGCTTGAAGGACATGAGTGCGCTCCTTATCTTCACTGTCTTGGATGGTGGGTAGAATTTATCAACAAAGGCACTCGCCAACTCATCCCATGTAGTAAAGATCCCACTGCTTGCGTCCTCAACCAATATAGAGCTTTGTCTCGGAGAGAGAATGGGAAGAGATGCAATCGGATAGCATCGATCGGTGCACCTGGCATCTGAAAGGTGGTGCACTTGGACAAGAACGACTAAAGGTGGTAGTGTGGATTCTCATGGGAGTTCCCATGAAATGGGTCTTATTGCATTAGAACCACAAGTCCCGTCTTGAGCTCGAAATTCTTATCCGCCGCCAACTCAGGCATCGCAATGGATGAAGTAGTAGAAGTAGTTTTAGGCCGAAGCCTATCTCTGATAGATATTATCCTAATCATGCATGCCGCTAATTCTTCCGGTGTCTCTCGTCGGTTCATACAACCGTCCTCTATAGCAAGTCTTCTCTCGGCTCTAAGCCTCCTTTCGGTACGCTCGATCTCTGGATCAAATAATAGATCTTCTTGATGCTCCGTCGATCTCGTGTACATGCACATGAAAATAGAGCTTTGATGGAATTGTTAGCACGATAGAAGAATAATAAAAAAATAAAAAATATAATAAAACAAAATGAAATAACTAAGTAAAGAAAACAAAATACCGTCGCCTCCCCGGCAACGGCGCCAACAACTTGATCGAGTCCGGATATACACCCGAAAAACGACTTGTAATTTTACCGCAAGCGCATGGCGTAGTGGCGAGCGAGTATCGAACACAGGGATGACAAATGACAGTATCTCACTTTAGTTACCTAGCTATCGAGAGAATAAGAGTAATTTTGGTGTAATAGTCACAATCGTTCAATAGCAAGAATATCAATATAATAAAAGGCGTCTAGGGATAGGAAATCCCCACTACGGACCGTCTCTCATCCTTGTGACTCATAAATTTCATTGTTGCTAAGCTTGAATATAGGTGAACTAGTCGCAACTTAATGTAGAACCAAGCTCACGCTCTCGCGCTATTAATGGTCTATAGCAAACCTAGGATAGAGCCCACTCTCGCGCAAACTCTACCCTATGCCGCTAGCGTGAAGAACGACATCATTGTCCAATCGCATCTCGAGCCCACTCTCGTGCAAACTCGAGCTACTATCTAGGTTATGATAGTCCGTATTCGTCCAATCTCTTGCAAACGAATATTAATATAGATTCATAACTAAAAATCCTAGCTTTGGTCCAATCTTTTGCAAACCAAGTCTAGAGAAATTCAATTATCAATCTAAATCGAATATCTAGGCCTTCCTATCAATTGGGATCCAATCTCTTGCAAATCCCAATTGATATGAATTCCTAACTACTCGTAATAAATCAATCGCAACCTAACCATTATCAATTCTAGCAACAAATCCATAAATTCATCACAATTCAAAAGATCGGGTCCATAGGGTTCATCCTCATGCCCTAGAACGACGGAACTACTCACTAATCATCATGAAAATCTCAGAAATAACAATAGTAATTATGGTACAACTCATTGCAAAGAAGAAACAATTCATAAAAATGAGTTTTTTAATAAGAAAGAACAAACCAATGACGTAGCCAATGATCTCCAGCTGAGATTTCTCCAAAGAATAGCCGTCAAAAACCTAAAAGAAGTCTCTAAAAATAATTCAAGTCTCTCCTAAAACTAGGTCTAAAACTAGGTTTAAATATAAGCCAAAATCGTCCAAAAAATCGTGACAAAACTGCCCATGCGCATCCCAGAATTCGCATTCCTAGCAACAGTCGGAGAGGGTCACTCGGCCGAGTGACCCTTGTCACTCGCCCGAGTGACAAACCCTGTAAAATAACAGTAACTTCGGGGTTCTCAGGGGTTTGTCTCTCGGGGTGACTCGGCCGAGCAGTCTTCTTCATTCGGCCGAGTAGCAATCATGCTCGGCCGAGTGAGCTTCCTTAGATTTTCCAGTAACTTGGGCTCTTTTCTGTCTGATTTCTCTGACTGACTCGGGCGAGTGAGATTTCTCACTCGGCCGAATGGAATTCCTTACTCAGCCGAGGAAACGTAGAAAATCTTCAGTTGGTATCTGTTTCCCTCGGGCGAGTGTAACCTTTCACTCGGCCGAATGAGCAGTCTTGCTCGGCCAAGTGAGGTGCTCCTCAGCTCCTTTCTTCTCCTTTTCGCCTCCTCGTCGATCCTATGAAATTCTTTCTTCTTCCGCTCATCCTTTATCGCTGATAAGTCCTCCAATAAGCCGTGAACGACACTCCGAAGTGCGTGAAAATCCTCTGGTCTCATTTTTGCTCCAAATCGCTCTATATTTCCTGAGATACGACAAAAACAAGAAATGGTGAAAAGCATCGCAATATTGTCGAATAATCGTGAAAAACGCAATATGGGCGATCAAAACGTCGTGAAAATATGCAGAAAAAGGTATAAAATATGGAGTGATCACATACCCATTAGTAAAACTTAAACCCAATAAGATGGCTTAAACCCAAAAAGATATACCTTCTCTTCTTCTTCTATCTTCTTTCTATTCTTTCTAACATCTGTTCCTTTCTTTCTCTTCTGCTCTTCTTCTTTCTCCTTTCTTTTTCTCCTTTCTTTTTTTGCAGGTGGCTAAGGGGATGCAGTGCGGCAAGGGGGCGGCGGCCAGCAGGGAGCGGCACTCGTGGGGAGGACGACGACAAGGGGACGGCAACGGCCTATGGGGAGGAGAGGAAATTGGGTTATTTTTGTTGGGTTTGATCTGAAATTGTTTTCAGATTTGGGGTTTCTTCATCTCTCAATTGTTGATTTGAATTTCAATTTGGGTTTTGGTGAATTTGGTGAAATGTTTGATTTGGGGTTGAATTGGTTTTGGTTTTGTGAATTTGGTGAAATGTTTGATTTGGGGCTGAATTGGTTCTGGTTTTATGAATTTGGTTCTGTTGATTTCAATTGTTGGGGGAATTTGGTTGATCAGAAAGGGTAGAGGAAAGGAATTTTGCAGGGGGATGTGAAGGCTGATGATGGGTGTTCGTTGTTGAAGATGAGCGTTTGGGGATTTTGTTTTGCAGAAGACGATGGATTATCCTTAAGAAAGAAGAGGCAGGGGAACATGAGTTATGATAAGTCAATAGGTTAGGTTTTTCATTAATGTTGAGGGATTAATGAAGTTTGGTGGGTTTTTGACTAACGTGTTGGGGGATGCACCTAACTGTGGGAAGGAGAAAACATGGAAGATATTTAGGGGAAGTTGGGAATTAGGTAAAAAATTAATAAGAGGTTATTAATAATTTAGTTAGGAGTAATTAGTTAGGGTAAATAGTTAATTAGTTACGATACAGTAAAAACTAAAAACAGAGATGCGCTGGCGTCGACGCGTAGGAGAGAGAACATACGGACGAAAATTTCTCGGACGACTGAAATAAAATACCGGCACGCATGAACTTTAAACACACCTAAAAATATAGGCCGTTACAGGAGGTAAGTATGACATCGATGAGGTATCCATGCTCTCCGCCAAGTTTGATGCTCTAACCAAGCAACTATATTTGATTGGGCTCGGTGCTACTAACCCGCCCACGACAGTGCTTTGTGATGAATGTGGTGTACATGGACACCAATGAAATGAATGCTCTACATCTATGGTAACACCTCTAGGCATGAGCATAGAGCAAGCCAACGCTTTGTATGGGAACAACCCGAGGCCTCCAAACAACCCAAACTCCGAAACATACAATCCATGGTACCCAAGATCATTGGGTCCTAAAAGATTAGACTTTTGGAAGCCAAGTCCAAGTGGACTTAGACTTCCCAATATAATCATCATTGTGCACTACATTCATGAAATAAGAATTTATGTTAGCTTGTTTTTCATACATGCTAGTGTCCTTCGGGCCCCAAATAGTGAATGTCTTGGGAGCCATATTCCTATTGGGAGCATGCATACGTTGTTGATTTCTACGTGATGCATGTCGTGGATAAGCATATGGCACATGATGAAATGGTGGTGGCGACATATGATATGGTGCATGATGGTAATCATTCATATGATAGTGATGTGGATGAACATATAAATGTGGAGGAACACGTGCGTGAGTGTGTCTCACTTGGTGTGCACGTGATCATGGACATGGAGCAAAGAAATCATCATACGTGTGAACATGTGGAGTAGGATGCGTGTTCCTACGTGGCATAGTATTGGTGTACATAAATGCATGACCCTTCTTTGGAGGTCCACCCAAAGTGTGTTTCTTTCCAAACGGGGGTGTGTACCTGGTGGAAGCACCATTGGTAGATGAACTACCCATGGGGTGTTTACTCCCACTAGTTAAGGCTTCGGAAGATGGCCTAACAAAGGTGGTGGATGATTTGGATGAATTTCCCTTTTTATACCCCAAGCCAATACGATGATTGGCCGGAAGTAAGTCATTTAGGATATTATCCAAATGGTCCTTACCTTTATTGAATTTATTACTTCGGCCTAATGTGCACTCATACTTCTCGGTGAGAGAATGCATAGAAGCATCCAAGGTGGACACTTGCGATGTGAGTACACAAACACGTGACTTGAGATTCTTATTCTCAATACTCAAAGTTGAGTTTTGAGACGTCAAATCCGCTATCACATGTTCATTCGAATCCTCAATGTGAACATGCTCAAGTTGAGATTTGAGATTTACAATCTCATTTCTCAAGCCTTCAACAACGGTGTCGTTGTTGATGATGATAGGCTTAGGTGAGGTTTTGAGACTAGTTAGTTCATCTTTAATCTTAATATAACTATTTGCCAATTTAGAAAACTTAGACCAAAGTTGTTCGTTGGCAAATCTAAGTTCATCCATAGTTACCTCTTCGCCTTCATCCTCGCTTTCATCGGAAGAGGTCTCTTGATCATGTTCCTCTCTTGCCATGAAGCACATGTGTGCTTTCTCCACTTGTTCATCATCCGACTCTCCACTTAAGGAGTCATCTTCCGAGTCGGTGAAAGTGCCGACAAGCCCTTTCTTGTACCCTTTCTTGTACTTTCGTGACTTGTCGAACTTTGGTGCCTTCCACTTCTCCTTTTGTTTGTAGAGAGGACAATCCTCTTTGATGTGTCCTGGCTTGTTGCATTTAAAACACAAAGGAGCGGAGGCATTAGTCGAACTAAATTTTGATTTGTTCTTAAAGTTACCTTTTTGGTAGAACTGTCTGAAATTCTTTACCATGAGGGCCAACGATTCCAAGTCCAATTCGCCTTCCGATCCTTCATTATCGGTAGGTGTAGAAGGAGCGGCCTTGAAAGCAATTGCCTTTTTCTTTGGCTTTTCTTGCTCCAAGTACGCCTTCATCTTGTCCTTCATCTTAATCTTGCTATCTTTCCGTACCTCATGAGACATTAAGGTACTCATTAGTTGAACGACAGTATATTTATTCATATCGTTACCTTCCTCGATAGCGTAGGTATGCTTTTCCCAACTCGAAGGAAGTCCGTCAATAATCTTCGCGACTTTCTCCTTTTGGGTATAGTTCTTCCCAAGAGCTTCCAATTCGTTGGATATATCCACGAAGCGAGCATAGTACTCCGTCATACTTTCACCCTGTTCCATGTGAAATAACTCGAATTCTTTGTTAGCAACAACGAGTTTAGAGTCTTTTACCCTACTCGTTCCTTCGTGCAAGATGAGGAGTTGGTTCCAGATTTGATATGCACTCTTACATGTGCATATCTTGTTGAAGTCTTCGGGCTCCAACGCACATTGCAAGGCATTCATTGTCTTGGTATTGTTTACCTCCGCGGAGACCTCTGCGGTAGTCCACTTAGCGAAGTCTGGTTCGGCGGGCTCGACATACTCCGTAAATGTAGCTCTCCATAGTGAAGTGCTCCGGAGGAACGTTTCCATCCGGCATTTCCAGTACCCATATTTGGCACCGTTGAAGCAGGGAGGCCTAGTTGAGGAGTGTCCTTTCATCACCGAAGAAGCTCCTTCACGGTTCCTGAAGGTGCTATAGTCTGAAGGTGGACGAACGGTCTTGTTGTCGTTGGTAGACATAGCTATGAACTTGGCTCTGATACCAAATGTAATGCCCTGATAGCTACTGCACAAGTACTAGAGGGGGGTGAATAGTACTTTAAAATAATCAAGAGGACAATTCCTAATTATCTTGCAAACTCAACCAACAATGCGGAATGAAAATTGACAAACAAGAATTTAGCAAGGCAAACAAACGATGTAACGGGATCGGATCCACCCAAATCTCCCCGACTTGTTCCCGGTGATCCTACGTCCCAAACACCCGGATCCCCTCCGGCTACTTGAGTTAGAATCCTCTAACCAAAGTTTTGCACTATGAAATTCTTGTACAAAACCTCTACAAGATCAAATCATACACAAAACAAAATGTGACTCCCACAAACCGGGATCACAAACTTCTCTCACAACCGAGAGAAAAACTTGCAATATCAATATAAATGAAACAATGAAATACTTACCAACAAAATCATATGCCTTGAGTAAACTTACGATTTTTAGGGCACGGAAGATTTTGAGGAAGAGGAAGTCACCAAACCCTGGCTCCACCAAGATGAACAGCGATCGAAGGCTAGGATGGAGTTGGTGACTTGAATCAAGCTCTTGGCTTGAATGGCTCACAATGAAGAGAATCTCTCTTGAGGAAATTAGGGCTCAAGGAGTTTGGAGAGATTCTTGTGAGAATGAGGAAACTTAGAAATGAGAATTGAATGCTTTCTCTTTGATCTCTAAATCACAATAAATGTCAGCCTTGAATGCTAGGAAGAAGCATCACAAGTATATATAGGATAGAGATAAGAGAGAGGGAAAATTCGTAGCATTTAATGCTCCAACGGCTCTATTCTGAAGCAGTCTAATCGGTCTAAGAAGGATCACTGACCGATTAGTTTTGTAACTAGTCGGTCGGTGATTCTTCTTAGACCGACTAAAAGGTTGACAGCCAAGAAAGATTGTTCAGGAGATATAGAACTAGTCGGTCTAAGAAGACTTACCAACTGACTAGTTTGACAACTAGTCGGTCGGTGAGTGTTCTTTGACCGACTAAGCAGTTGAAATCAATAGGCTGAAAACAAGGAGAACTAGTCGGTTTAAGAACAAATTCCAACCGACTAGTTTCACAACTAGTCGGTCGATGGTTGTTCTTGGACCGACTAACGAGTCAACAGTAGCTCAGGCTGAAAAGTGAATGTATAACTAGTCGGTCTAAGAAGGATTCCAAACCGACTAGTTTGACAACTAGTCGGTCGGTGAACCTTCTTGGACCGACTAATTGGTCAACAGTGAAGATGCTGAATTGAGCAAGGAGATCTAGTCGGTTCAAGAAGAATTATTAACCGACTAGATGACAATCTAGTCGGTTGGCTCTTCTTCTTGAACCAACTAAGATGCACTAGAGCCGCGAAATGAAGCGTGAAGCTTCGGGAAAGTTTCTATGGGCTTCTAAGATAATCCTAGCTCTAAGATATGAGCGTTATGAAGATTATAATGTAAGACCTACTCAAGGCTTAACATTCTACGAAAAGAAGCTAGAAGACCATAAAATAAGCTAGACGAACCGTCTTCAAAGCTTTAATCCGAATTTCTTGACTTCAATAATGCTCCTTGAGCTTCAACGAAGCTTCTGGCACACGATCACACGCTTTGAGAAGTCTTGAGACGTCGCTTTTTATGTACGTAGAATTTTGGCGACGATCTCCATAACTGCGCTCACAAAGAGTTAGTTCACGATATTTATGTTTGTTCATCATCAAAACCAAATCCGGGGAATCAACACTCAACAAAACTCCCCCTCAACGTGGGACGAGAGAAGGTCGAATTTGACCTCAAGAAATCCATAAAGAATTTTATGGATGACGACCATATGAATCAAGTTGACAACCTTGAAGAAGCGATCAAGGAGACCACGTTGTTGAAGATATTTCTGAATGACTATGGAGAGCCCTCGGACAACAATTTGAGCAAGGAGGATGAGTCTATAGAAACCATGACGGAGGAGGAATCCGAGGAAGCCTCTATGTGAAAATTCAAGGAGAAGCCACCACGATCGCATCAACAGAACCCCAAGGAGCAGAGGAATCATGATCAAGGGCTCAGCAAGTTGAAGCTTATCTTGGAGAAGAAGCATGGAGACGAGGACATCCTGGACTTCTCCACCCTAAAGCCGCCATGATGACATTTCAATAGGGAGTCGAGCTCATGACTTAAAATGAGAAAAGCAACCCCAAGGAACCCCTCGTCAAGAGCCTCGGGATAAGCGACAGAGGGAAAGGAGCCCTCGGAGCAGGGAATGCCCTGCTAAAGCAAATGTCTCCAAGGCAGAAGTCATAGCTTATGCTCCTCGAGAGGAGATCGCCAATGAACTTGTTAAGAAACACAGGTTTGAGAAAATGGATGACCTCAAATTCTATAAGCTCCACACCGACTACAGACACGACACCGATGATTGATGGATACTGAAGAAGGAGATCAATGTGCTAGCCAAGTGTGGTCATCCCAAGAGGCCCGGTGACGACCAGCCAGGCAAAGAAGTGACATCCAAGCAGAAAGGCAAAGGGCAAATAACCGTGTCACCTGCCACCAAAGTGGTCGACCAACAAGCTTCTGGACCATAATTAAATAAGAGCCATGCGGAAGCAGCCCCGAGCAATATCAAAATGCCGCTTTTTCCTTCCATGTCAAGGCATTTATTTCATAATAATAAAGTCTATCTTTTCCATTCAAAATGTCTCTTTTGACCATGGCACTCATGAATTATATGAGACTTTCACCGTCTAAACACTCAGTTAAACCCAAGGAGCACACTACTTAAGAGGATACACCCCTTAGTAGAAACTTAAAAAGACTGTGCTCATTTCAATTCACATTGTCTCAATGAAAGCAGACATAGACCCTATCGTGTCATCAGCCGTAAAACGAAGGGGCCACCCCCACGTAGCTGAACGGCCCTCTCGCGTCGTCAGCTATAAGACGAAGGGGCCACCCCATTTGCAATTGAATGACCCTCTTGTGTCGTCAGCAGTAAGACAAAGGGGCCACACCCTCACAACTGAACGACTCTCTCGTGTCGTCAGCAGTAAGATGAAGGGGCCACCCCTCGCAACTAAACGACCTTCTCGTGTCGTCAGCCATAAGACGAAGGGGTCACCCCTCGCAACTGAATGACATTCTTGTGTCCTCAGCAGTAAGACGAAGGGGACACCCCCACGCAGCTGAATGACCCTATCATGTCGTCAGTCGTAAGATGAAGGGACCACCCCCTGTAACTGAATGACCCTCTCGTGTCATCAGCAGTAAGACGAAGGGGCCACCCCCTCGCAGCTGAGCGATCCTCTCATGTCGTCAGTAGTAAGAGGAAGGGGCCACCCTCTCGCAGCTGAACGACCATCTTGTGTCGTCAGTAGTAAGACGAAGGGGCCACCCCTTTGTAGCTGAACGACCTTCTCGTGTCATCAACAGTAAGATGAAGGGGTCGCCCCCTCGCAGTTGAACGACTCGCTCGTGTCGTCAGGCGTAAGACGTAGGGGCCACACCCTTCATAACTGAACGACTTTCTCCTGTCGTCAGCCGTAAGATGAATGAGCCACCCCCTCACAACTGAACGACCTTCTCATGTCATCAGCCGTATGACGAAGAAGCCACCCCTCGCAACTGAATGACCTTCTTGTGTCATCAACAGTAAGAAGAATGGGCCACTCCATCGCAACTGAACGACCATATCATGTCGTCATATGTAAGATGAAAGGGCCACCCCCTCGCAGCTGAACGACCATATCGTGTCGTTAGACGAAGAGGCCACCCTTTTGCAACTGAACAACCCTCTCATGTCCTCAACCGTAAGATGAAGGGACCAACCCTAGCAATTGAACAACCCTCTCGTGTCGTCAGCCACAAGATGAAGGGGTCACCCCCTCGCAGCTGAACAACCCTATCGTGTCCTGAGCCGTAAGAAAAAGGGGCCACCCCCTCGCAACTGAACGACCTTCTTGTGTCATCAGCATTAAGACGAAGGGGCCACCCCCTTGCAACTGAACAACCCTATCGTGTCGTCAGCCTTAAGACGAAGGGGCCACCCTTCGCAGTAAACGACCTTATCGTGTTGTCAGTAGTAAGATGAAGGGGCCACCCCCTCGCCGCTGAACACCCTACTCGTGTTGTCAGCCGTAAGATGAAGGGGCCACCCCTCACTGCTGAATGACCAACTCGTGTCGTCGGCCTTAAGACAAAGGGGCCACCCACTCGCAGCTGAACTACCCTCTCGTGTTATCAGCAGTAAGACGAAGGGGCCACCCCCTTGCAACTGAACGACCTTCTTGTGTCGTCGGCAACAAGACGAATGGGCCACCCT
The DNA here is from genome assembly GCA_030789695.1 of Scilla litardierei. Taxonomy (NCBI): domain Eukaryota; kingdom Viridiplantae; phylum Streptophyta; class Magnoliopsida; order Asparagales; family Asparagaceae; genus Scilla; species Scilla litardierei. The sequence goes on along the minus strand of CM061142.1, from coordinate 294,890,345 downwards.
CTCACAACTGAATGACCCTATCGTGTCGTCAGCTGTAAGACGAAGGGGCCACACCCTCGCAGCTGAACGACCATATCGTGTCTTCAGCCGTAAGACGAAGGGGCTACCCCCTCGCAACTGAACGACCCTCTCGTGTCGTCAGCCGTAAGACGAATGAGCCACCCCTTTGCAGCTGAACAACCCTATCGTGTCATCAGCTGTACGACGAAGGGGCTACCCCCTTGCAACTGAACGGTCTTCTCGTGTCGTCAGCAGTAAGACGAAGGGACCACCACATCGCAACTGAACGGCCCTCTCGTGTCATTCAGCCGTAAGGCAAATGGACCATCCCCTCGCAACTGAACGACCCTCTTATGTCCTCAGTAGTAGACGAAGGGACCACCCACTCGGAGCTGAACGACCTTATCGTGTCCTCAGCCGTAAGACGAAGGGGCCACCCCCTCGCACCTGAATGACTCTCTTGTGTCGGTATCAGTAAGATGAAGGGGCCACCCCCTCGCAGTTGAACGACCCTAGCGTGTCGCCAGCCGTAAGAAAAAGGAGCCACCCCCTTGCAGCTGAACGACATGTCGTCAGCCGTTAGACGCAGGGACTACCCCCTTCGCAACTGAACGAAGTGGACTAGCTAGGGTATAATTCAACGATTCAACCCCTGCCATCTAGAGCAAGGGCTTAACCCGTTGAAAGGGGCCACTAGGCAATACGACCACCCATACGAATAATGACAAACAAAGAGGTATATGTCAACTATTTGATGATATCTTACACTACAAAATTGTCATTATTCTACGATATATGCCACCTATACAGTTGAAAATTTTGTTGAGGGTAAAAAGTGCATTGAGATCCCTCAGCGAATCAAGATGCCTTTGATCTCCTTCGATCGAAGCAACATGCTCTTGATCCCTCGGAGCACTAACATCTGTAACTTTGCCCGCCGCGATGACAATTCTGTCAACGTGAATAGCCCCTATGTGGTTTGGCCTTGATCATCGCCATCAACGATCGGGAAAAACACTGGATTTGGTCAATCTTGGTAGCAATATTGGAGAATCAATCTTTCACTTCTGATCGACACCGCTCATACCCCTGTAAATACAGTTCATCGAAGTCGGGCAATGTGTCCTTATATTCTTGGACAGCTTTCTTCGTGATTTCCCCTTTGTTAACTCCCCGAAAGCTATTAATGAGTCGGGCAAGGATATCATTCTATTTGACTTCCCACTTGGCCCTCTCCTCTAGCAGCGTCTTCTCTGCTCGCTCCCTCAAGGCAATTTGATCAGCCTCCCTCTTATGAGACTCATTTAATTCGTAGTCGAGTTCGAGCACCCGTGACTGTCTTAATTTACATAGAAGCTCCAGTCTATCCAGCTTAGCCTGAGATTTCTCGACGACCAGTTTGAATGCCCCCAGCGTGACTTCATGATTGGCCAACACCGATGCGCGTCGATGCAACGCAGCATTAGCCACAAGAGCCTACATACAAGTCATAGTTGTCGATATTTATGCCTGATTCATCCATGATGAAGACTTGCGCAAAAGGTACATGAACGTTTGCATGGTCAACTGTTAAGGCAGAAATGACCGATACAGTTGTTGGGTTGATGAGGACGCTTTCGTTGGATCGATCCTTCATCGGCTGAGAGATGGGACCCGTGAACATCCGTCTCCGGGTCGAGGTTGCTATGATCGAACTCCACAGATAGATGTTTTCCTAGCTTTGTGATATCTCCACAATCATGTAACATGAGAAAATCATTATGGGATCGGGGTGGGGGCCTGACTGATCCCCCTCTGACGCTCAAGTTAGTTTCCATTAGATGAAAAACTGTAGGCAAGATGAAGAGGAAGACATTAGAGTGAGGGATGAAAGGGTATATTTTGTGTGGTACTTGCCATTCTTGGGGATCTCTCGTAGGAGAATCTGGCCTCCCTTTCTCCTCCTTTTTAGAGATATTTATTCTATCTCCTTTTGCCTTGTAACTTCCTCCCACAGTAAGTGACAACTAATTGCCCCATTAGTGGGCTTTGAATTAGTCCCCAAAAGGAGTAACTCCCCCCTCCCCCCCAATTTATTCTGGACATTCATTCCTCTAATTAAGGTTATGAAAATGGGCCATTTAATGAGGAGATTTGACTTTGTCAAACCCAAGAGTAATGGGTTAGGAGGGAGATTGGGTTGGCTCATTCAACCCAAACGTTAAGGGCCACGGGCCGTCCACTTCCAACTGGTAGAATTTATCTCCTTCGTTTAATGGGCTGGGCACATGTATTCAACAATGGCCCCCCATCACCAGAGTTCAACCGATTGTGAAGGTTGAGGCCGGGTGATGTGTTCAATCGAGAGAAAGAATAAACTTTGGTCGATCAGTCGGGTGAAGAAATGTCGTTTGGTGGTGAGGGGGTTGGGCCCACAACTTACAACAGACGTCGTTTGGTTGTGAGGGACATTGTCCCTTTGGCTTACGGCCGACGACAGAAGTTGCATCGTTTAGAGGCGAGGGGTTGGTCCCATCGGCTTACGACTGACGATGATAAGAGTCGTTCGGTTGTGAGGGATACGGTCACTTTGTCTTACGGGCGCCGACTAAGTAGGCTCATTCAGTAGTGAGGGTACTAGCCCATCGGCTTACGACTGACGACGAAGAGAGTCGTTCAGTTGCAAGGGGTACAGCCCATTTACGACCGATGACTAGGTTGCGACGTTCAGTTGCGAGGGGTACGGCCCCTTCGCCTTACGGCTGAAAACGGATGTCGTTTGGCTATGAGGGACATGGTCCCTTCAGCTTATAGACAATGACTAAGTAGAGTCGTTCGATTGTGATGGATATGGTCCATTCGTCTTACGGTCGACGGCGGAAGTTGAGTCTTTTAATTGCGAGGGGTGGCCCCTCGGCTTACAGCAGACGACGAGTAGAGTCGTTTGGTTGCGAGGAGTGTGGCCCCTTCTCTTATGGCCGATGACTAAGTTGTGTCGTTCAGTGGCAAAGGGTTGGCCCCATGACTTATGGCTGACGATGGATGTTGTTCGGTTGCGAGGGACATGGTCCCATCGGCTTACGACCGACGATGAGTAGAGTCGTTCGATTGTGAGGGGGTGGTCTTTTCGTCTTATGGACGATGACTAAGTTGCATCGTTCATTGGCAAAGGGTTGGCCCCTCGACTTACGGTTGACGACGGATGTCGTTCGGTTGCGAAGGACATGGTCCCTTCGGCTTACAATCGATGAAGAGTAGATTCGTTCGGTTGCAAGGGGTGTGGCCCCTTCGTCGTATAGCCGATGACTAAGTTGCATCATTTAGTGGCGAGGGGTTGGCCCCTCGACTTATGGCTGATGACGGATGTTGTTCTGTTGCGAGGGACATGGTCCCTTCGGTTTACGGCCGACGACGAGTAGTGTTATTCGGTTGCGAGGGGTGTGGCCCCTTCGTCTTATGACCGACAAATAAGATGCATCGTTCAGTGGTGAGGGCTTGGCCCCTCGACTTACGGCTGACGACGGATGTCGTTCGGTTGCGAGGGACATGGTCCCTTCGGCTTACGGCTGATGACAAATAGAGTCGTTTGGTTGCGAGGGGTGTGGCACCTTCATCTTATGGCCGACGGCTAAGTTGCGTCATTCAGTGGCGAGGGATTGGCCCCTCGAGTTACAGCTGACTGTGAATGTCGAGTCGTTCAGTGGCGAGAGGTTGGCCCCTCGGCTTACGACTGACGACGAATGGCATTCGGTTGTGAGGGACATGGTCCCTTCGGCTTACGGCAGACGACGGATGTCGTTCTCATCCTCTCACCTGGATCTTCATCGCCCAGAATAGGTCATCTTCACATCGGGTGTTGGTTCCAGACGATTGATGGATTTGTTGACGTTTAAAAATTGAGGAGAGGTTGTCCTTGGTGAGGAGGACACAGTAGGATCGATGGGAAGATGTATTTCATCGAGTCGTATTTAACCCACGAAGCATCCTTCATATTGACCCTAAGTACAAAAATTCATCCCACCGGTGGGAGAAAGTGTTTAAAGCACTGGTTGCCAGAAAAATTTCATGTAATTGACATAGGGATGGAAGGAAATGACCTGTAGTGATTTCTCATTTTCCATTGCTGAAGATGACTAATCATCAGTTCCCTCGAAAGGAACTCGACAAGCAGGTTCGGAGCTCGAAGTTTTGATGAGTCTCGAAAAAATTTTGATGCCTGGACGGAGGTTGGCCACCCAGACTTGGAGCTCGGGAAGCGGCTCGGTATAGTGTTGCATCGACTAAGTATTGGGGAGGCGGAATCCCTGAGGATTCCGACTTAGCATGCTCCCTAGGGTAGTATGCATTTTTGATAAGCGGCAGATCTTGAGCCCAAATATAGTCAGGTCGAGCTCTTTTAAAGCTCATCGGCTTGGGGCACATCACCGTCACTTGGTCGAGGTCATGTAATAACTCGACGAAATTAGGTGCTCCCCAAAAATGGTGGCGTCGATTCAAGAACTTAGATGTGAATTGATGCTAGGGCTAGGATGACCTAGCTCAGACATCGGAAACCATCTTGGAACTTGCGTCAGATTGATCGAAGCTCTTGAGCGAAGCTCCCTTGCAGTGTCTGATGACTGTTGTTCATCGCTCAGAAGCTGAAATCGAGTCTGGGGAGCTCGAATCGAGCTCAGGATCGTCGAGCTCCGATGGGTATCATTTGGGCAAGCTATGCTGGGTCGTTGAGCTCAACGAAGCTGACATACTCAGTTGGACGAGCTCTACGATGACGAAGGCTTGGTCGAACGATGAGCATTTTGCCAGACGTTTGGTCGATGAGAGAGCATCATATTTGGAAAAGATTGACCGACGCCCTTCACTGGGTCAGATGTTAATTTGAGGGGTCGACGATCACTTGGTTGAAGGAGGAACGTTCTGTTGGACGTTTGGATCGAGTTCGAACAGAGGTCCTGCTCGACATCACTCCAAATTCTGATAGGGACTCTGTTCTGTTGAGTATTGGACTCCCCGGATTTGGTTTTGGATGATGAGCAAACATAAATAATTCATGAACTAACAATTTGTGAGCGCAGTTTTGGAGATCGTCGCCAAATTCACGAGAACATTCAAAGCAACATCTCAACTCTTCACAAAGCTCGTATTCATGCCTAAAGCTTCGTTGAAGCTCTTGCGCCGTTTTGGAAGTCATGAAGAATTAATTGAAGCTTTGAAGACGGATCGTTAAGGTTTATTTCTTAGTCTTTTAGCTTCGATTTATAGAATGTTAAGCCTTGAGTAATTCTTACATTTCTATCTTCATAACGCTCATGTCGTAGCTCTAGGATCTTAGTAGAAGTCCATTCTAACTTCCCCGAAGCATCGCGCTTCGATTCGGACTTCTAGTGCATGTTAGTTGGTACAAGAACAAGTACTGACCGACTAGATGGTGATCTAGTCGGTCGGCAACTGTTCTTGGACCGACTAGTTTGATTCTCTAATTTCTTGGACTTTACTGTTTACAGTTAGTCGGTCTACATTGACTCACCGACCGACTAGTTTATGAACTAGTCGGTCAGTGATGCTTCTTTGACCGACTAGTTGTAACTTACTGTTCATACTAAATTTCTCCTAAGCTACTGTTTATCGCTTAGTCGGTCTAAGAACGTTTGGCGACCGACTAGTTGTTGATCTAGTCGGTCAACATTTGTTCTTGGACCGACTAAATCATTTGTATTCAGACTAATTGTTTTTGACTCTTAGTCGGTCTAAGTTTACTGACCGACCGACTAGTTGTGAAACTAGTCGGTCAGAAAGTCTTCTTGGACCGACTAGTTATCTAGGTCTGAAATCTTCATCTGTTCACTGTTCACCTCTTAGTCGGTTCATGTTGTTTCACCGACCGACTAGTTGATGAACTAGTCGGTCAGTGGTTGTTCTTAGACCGACTAGTCTGCTTCAGATTTAGATCCGTTGGAGTTTTGAAAGCGACGTTTCTCTCTCCCTTTTCCCTTGATCCTTTAAATACCTGGAGGGGTTATTTCATAGGATCCAAGGCTGCTATTCCAGAGCTCTATTGATTCAAAGAGAAGTTCTTTCAACTCTCATCTTCAAGCTCTCCCATTCTCAAGAATCTCTCCTTCACTCTTATTCTTCAAGAGAGATTCATTGGTTGTGAGCCTTCCAAGCCAAGGGCTTGATTCTAGGTCATCAATCTCATCCCTAGGCTTCCATTGCTGGTCATCTACTTGAAGCTAGGGTTTGGTGACATCCTCTTCCTCAAAATCCATCATTGCCCTAATTTGGTAAGTATACTCAAGGCATAGGATTTTGTAAGGTAAGAGTTTATTTCATTTCAATCGTATTTGAATTGTGTCTCTCGGTTGTGAGAGAGGTTGTGATCCCGGTTTGTGGGAGTCACATGTCTTTTGTATGATTTGACTTGTGAAGGTTTTTCACAAGTATTTCATAGTGGAAATCTTGAGTTAGGGTTGCTAACTCAAGTATCCGGAGGGGATCCGGGTGGTTGGGACGTAGGATCACCGGGAACAAGTCGGGGAGACTTGGGTGGATCCGAACCCATTAAACCATTGTGTTTGCGTTTGTTTTAATTCTTGTTGATAGTTGTTTAATTCCGCATTGTCGTTTGTTTCTTGCACAATAATTAGGAATAACTATCTTGATTATTTTAAGTACTATTCACCCCCCCCCCCTCTAGTACGTGTGCAGTAGCTTCCCAGGGCACTACAATTGGTATCAGAGCCAAGGTTAAAGCTACGAGTTCAAAGCTATGACGAACAACGACTACAACGTCTTCAAGAACCGCGATGGAGCTTCTTCAGTTATGGAAGGACTATCCTCCGTCAGGCCTCCACACTTCAACGGTACCAACTATGGGTACTGGAAATGCCGGATGCAAATTTTCCTCCGGAGCGCTTCACAATGGAGAGCCACCATGACGGAGTATGTCGAGCCTTCCCAAGAAGATTTCGCGAAGTGGACTCCCGCGGAGGTCGCCGCGGAAGTAGCAAATGCCAAGGCAATGAATGCCTTGAATTGTGCGTTGGAGCCCGAGGACTTCAACAAGATATGCACATGTAAGAGTGCATATAAAATATGGAACCAACTCCTCATATTGCACGAAGGATCGAGTACGGTAAAAGATTCTAAACTCGTCGTTGCTAATAAAGAATTTGAGTTGTTTCATATGGAGCAGGGCGAAACCATGAAGGAATATTACGCTCGCTTCGTGGATATATCAAACGACTTGGAAGCTCTTGGGAAGGTCTATACCCAAAAGGAGAAAGTCACGAAGATTATCGACGGTCTTCCATCATGTTGGGAAAAGCGTACCTACGCCATCGAGGAAGGTAATGACATGAATAAATATACCGTCGTACAACTAATGGGTACCTTGTTGTCTTACGAGGTACGCAAGGATAGTAAGATCCGAATGAAGGAAAAGATGAAGGCGTACTTGAAGCAAGACGAGCCAAAGAAAAAGGGGATTGCATTCAAGGCCGCTCCATCTACCGATGATGAAGATTCAGAAGAAGAAGAGGACGAAGAATTGGACATGGAAGCATTGGCCAATATGGCAAAGAAATTCATCCGATTCTTCCGACAAGGTAAGTTGAATCGTAAATCTAAATTTATTTCGACTAATGTTTCTACTCCCGTGTGTTACAAATGCAACAAGCCAGGACATATCAAGCCGGATTGTCCTCTCTACAAACACAAGGGGAAGTGGAAGGCATCCAAGCACGACAAGTCAAGAAAGCACAAGAAAGGACTTGTCGGGACATTCACCGACTCTGAGGACTCCTCTAGTGGAGAGTCGGATGATGAACGTGTGGAGAAAGCACACACGTGCTTCATGGGAAGAGAGGATCGTGATGAAGACACATCCTCCGATGAAAGCGAGGATGGAAGCGAGGATGAAGGCGGAGAGGTAACCAATGATGAACTTAGAATAGCCAATGAACAACTTTGGAATAAATTTTCTAATTTGGCTACTAAGCTTATGAAGACTAAAAATGAATTAGATAGTCTTAAAAACTCGCCTAAGCCTTTCATCGTCAACAACGACACCGTTGTTGATGGGTTGAGAAATGAGATTGAAAATCTCAAGTCTCAACTTGAGCATGTTCATATCGAGGATTCGGATGAACATGTGATAGCGGATTTGACGTCTCAAATCTCAACTTTGAGTATTGAGAATAAAAATCTCAAGTCACGTGTTTGTGCTCTCGCATCGCAAGTGTCCACTTTGGATGCTTCTTTGCATTCTCTCACCGAGAAGCATGAGAGCACATTAGGCCGAATTCATGAATTCAACAAAGGTAAGGGCAAGTTGGATGATATCCTAAATGACTTACTTCCGGCCAATCATCACATTGGTTTGGGGTATGAGATGGGAGAGTCATCCAAATCGTTCGCCACCTTTGTTAGGCCATCTTCCGATGCTTCTACTAGTGGAAGTAAACACGTCATGGGTAGATCTTCTACCAATGGTGCTTCCGCTAGGAACACGCCCCCTTTTGGAAAGAAACCCACTTTGGGTGGACCTCCAAAGAAGGGTCATGCTTACATGTATACCATGCCACGTAGGAACACACAACCTACCCCACATGTTAGCACAAATGATGATTTTTATGCTCCGCACCCACGAGCACGTGCACACCATGTGAGACACACTCATGCACGTGTTCCTCCACATTCATATGTTCATCCTCATTCTCATATGAATAATTATCATCATGCACCATTGCATCGAATTCCATATGCTTACCCACGACATGCATCACATAGAAATCAACAACGTATGCATGTTCCCAATAGGATTAGGACTCCCAAGACATACACCATTTGGGGTCCGAAGAACACAAGCATGCATAATAAGAATTTGTATGTGAAATCGTTTATTAATGATGTTATTTTGAATGATAATTATGTTGGGAAATCAAGTTCTTCGTGGACTTGGTTTCCGAAGGATTAGTTTCCTTTGACCCTTCATTGCTTGGTACCATAAGTTCAATTTCATTTTTTTTGGGTACCAAAGCAATTGTGGTAAGAATGGGTTACATTTATTTTGAATTTAGTTCTCTAAATTTATTGCCTAACCCGTTGGATCCAAATAGATTTTTTTTTGGGGATACCAAAATAATATTCTCTAGGTTAACTTCACCATGGGATACCAACCCTACCAACTCCGTGATTTGCAAGGATTTTCATTCAAATGGAGTTGTTGGTGCTTAAGTGATGCACCAAAGTAGGGGGAGCTTAATGTTGTAAGTATGTTCATACTTTTGATTCATATTGGTATCCATTGGTAGAATATATTACATTTGGTATCATTTTGCTACATTTGGTATGCACATCGGATTATTTTTGTCTCTGATGTTGATTTCGTCGTTCGACGATTTTATGGATTTAATAGAATTCTTTCTATGGAAACATAGAATTGTTTTCCATGCATTCTATTGATTTTGGAGAGTATGTTCCAAAACTCAATAAGTGAAATTGATTTGAGTTTTGATGATTTCGGATTTCGTTTTTCGCCTATGGAGTGATGATTTCGTATTTCGATTTTCGCCTATGGCTTGGTGATTTCGTTTTCCGATTTTCGCCGATGAGTTTATGATTTCGGATTTCGTATTTCGCTTATGGATTGATGATTTCGTTTTCCGATTTTTTTTTTTACCGATGATTTTATGATTTCGGTTTCCGATTTTCGACTTTGGTCTCCTTGACACGCTTTGCTTTTATTCGGTATTTTGAATTTGATATTTTGCATTGGTATTATTTTGGGCTTTGGTCGTATTCTTAGACTCCCATGCTTAATGAATTATTTGGCCATGATCTATTCTTTTTATTTTCCTCCCGCTCTTTTTGGATTATGCCAAAGGGGGAGAGATATATAATAATGGTAATGGCATGTGCTAAATGATCATTTACCATGAATCTAATTTGATATGTTAGATTCAGGGGGAGTTAAGATATAAAAATGGATTACAAATCCTAAATCTCAAATATTGGATTTGAATTTTTACTTTCCTCGTCTGCTTGATGTATGTGCTTATTATTTCATATGGAACTAATGTGTCATCAATGCAGGGGGAGTAAGTATATTCCATTTAGTTCATTATTTTTGGATTATTATTTATGTTGGTTTGTTATCACCAAAAAGGGGGAGAATGTTGAGTATTGGACTCCCCGGATTTGGTTTTGGATGATGAGCAAACATAAATAATTCATGAACTAACAATTTGTGAGCGCAGTTTTGGAGATCGTTGCCAAATTCACGAGAACATTCAAAGCAACATCTCAACTCTTCACAAAGCTCGTATTCATGCCTAAAGCTTCGTTGAAGCTCTTGCGCCGTTTTGGAAGTCATGAAGAATTAATTGAAGCTTTGAAGACGGATCGTTAAGGTTTATTTCTTAGTCTTTTAGCTTCGATTTATAGAATGTTAAGCCTTGAGTAATTCTTACATTTCTATCTTCATAACGCTCATGTCGTAGCTCTAGGATCTTAGTAGAAGTCCATTCTAACTTCCCCGAAGCATCGCGCTTCGATTCGGACTTCTAGTGCATGTTAGTTGGTACAAGAACAAGTACTGACCGACTAGATGGTGATCTAGTCGGTCGGCAACTGTTCTTGGACCGACTAGTTTGATTCTCTAATTTCTTGGACTTTACTGTTTACAGTTAGTCGGTCTACGTTGACTCACCGACCGACTAGTTTGTGAACTAGTCGGTCAGTGATGCTTCTTTGACCGACTAGTTGTAACTTACTGTTCATACTAAATTTCTCCTAAGCTACTGTTTATCGCTTAGTCGGTCTAAGAACGTTTGGCGACCGACTAGTTGTTGATCTAGTCGGTCAACATTTGTTCTTGGACCGACTAAATCATTTGTATTCAGACTAATTGTTTTTTACTCTTAGTCGGTCTAAGTTTACTGACCGACCGACTAGTTGTGAAACTAGTCGGTCAGAAAGTCTTCTTGGACCGACTAGTTATCTAGGTCTGAAATCTTCATCTGTTCACTATTCACCTCTTAGTCGGTTCATGTTGTTTCACCGACCGACTAGTTGATGAACTAGTCGGTCAGTGGTTGTTCTTAGACCGACTAGTCTGCTTCAGATTTAGATCCGTTGGAGTTTTGAAAGCGACGTTTCTCTCTCCCTTTTCCCTTGATCCTTTAAATACCTGGAGGGGTTATTTCATAGGATCCAAGGCTGCTATTCCAGAGCTCTATTGATTCAAAGAGAAGTTCTTTCAACTCTCATCTTCAAGCTCTCCCATTCTCAAGAATCTCTCCTTCACTCTTATTCTTCAAGAGAGATTCATTGGTTGTGAGCCTTCCAAGCCAAGGGCTTGATTCTAGGTCATCAATCTCATCCCTAGGCTTCCATTGCTGGTCATCTACTTGAAGCTAGGGTTTGGTGACATCCTCTTCCTCAAAATCCATCATTGCCCTAATTTGGTAAGTATACTCAAGGCATAGGATTTTGTAAGGTAAGAGTTTATTTCATTTCAATCGTATTTGAATTGTGTATCTCGGTTGTGAGAGAGGTTGTGATCCCGGTTTGTGGGAGTCACATGTCTTTTGTATGATTTGACTTGTGAAGGTTTTTCACAAGTATTTCATAGTGGAAATCTTGAGTTAGGGTTGCTAACTCAAGTATCCGGAGGGGATCCGGGTGGTTGGGACGTAGGATCACCGGGAACAAGTCGGGGAGACTTGGGTGGATCCGAACCCATTAAACCATTGTGTTTGCGTTTGTTTTAATTCTTGTTGATAGTTGTTTAATTCCGCATTGTCGTTTGTTTCTTGCACAATAATTAGGAATAACTATCTTGATTATTTTAAGTACTATTCACCCCCCCTCTAGTACGTGTGCAGTAGCTTCCCAGGGCACTACATGTTCATCGGTGTTCTAACGCTTGGATCACGCTCGGACATTCAGATCAGAAGGAGGAGTATGTCAGCTTCAACATCGTCCTCGGAAAAATCCAACAGACGATGTAAAAGGAGCTCGTCTTCAGGCGATGGAGATCGACGATGAGTATCAATGAAAGTAGAGGAAGCTCTAGACTCGGCATCAGCATTTGGAGGATGATGCAAGGGTGTCGGTTGCTTCGCCATCAGCACAGCGGGGATCTCTAGTCGTCCCCCTGATTGAGATGCCTCGGGACAGAAAGACAGAATTTATTCCATAGGTCTTCCAACTTTCATTGAGCAAGTCAAACTTGCCAAGATGACAATAAATTAAGCAAAGAGGAGGTAAAAGTCAAAAGAATTCAAGAACAAGATGACCTTTGAATGAAAGAAATATAGCTGGCCATGACCTTGGGATGACGAAGACCTCCACCTCATGGTAAAGAAAAAGGGTCGGAGGCTCAAAACGAGTCCAAACAAAGCCCGAAGGTTAGGATCGAAACCCGACCCTCATCTCATGATGAAGAAGAGCTCCACCTCAGGTTGAGGAAATTGGGTTGGATTCTTCGTTGAAGCTGATATCCTTTTGTATCGCTACCTCAGGGGACTGACCTTCGAAGCTGATCGAACTTTGGGTCGAATTCTACGTCGGATCTATGTCCCTTTGGGTTGCATGCTAGCTCAGAGAGTCGAGCTCTGTTGGATCTGAGATCTCATCGGGTCGGACGGTGCTTCTAGCTTTGGCAGCTCCGTCTGACTCCATATGTGACGACCCTTATCCATCGGTACGCGTATATGTAAGGATCGCCTTACCTTTGAAATACTAACAAAAACACACTAGAGGGGGGTGAATAATGTAATGGCAATAAAATTGTTCAATTAAAATTAAACTTGCAAATGTGGAATAATAAATGCAAGAGGAAATAATTGACACAATCAATCCAAACGCAAACACACGATTTTACCGTGGTCACCCAAATTTGGGTACGTCCAGCCACACCAATATTCACTATAATCCCACAAAGAGAAGTGAATACAAATCCCACAAAGAGATACCTCACCAAGAGGATTTTGCCATACACAAGGACCCAACCAACCCTGCATAAGGGTCAAACTCCCACCTAGGAAATTACTAACTCCCACTCAGAGAATTATGGTTAGCCCTACACTAGGACACTAAACTCCCACTAAGAGAGTTACTCCCACAAATAGAGTTATTCCCACTAAGAGAATATCCTAATCCCACAAAGAGATAAACTCCCACAAAAAGAGATACTCCAACAAAGAGAGATAGACTAATTCCCACAAAGAGAATTAGTGTAACAAAGAAATATCAAGTAAAATAAATACTCTTACCTATGCCTTGAGATGCTTACTCATAAATGAATGCAAGGCATGTAAGAGGATCTCCAAGTGTTGATATTTGCTTGAACGCACTTGGATGATTTCCCTTGAGCTGGACTTCAATGCATGAAGAGGAATGAGAGCCCAAAGAGGGAAATGTGAGAGTTTGAGAGTGGCTTAATCAATCTCTACTGATTTTCAATAGCATCAAGAAGTTCCTATGAACTCAGCCCTCTCATATATATAGGAACCCTATATCATCCCTCAAAACCCAAGGAAACAGCTAAAAACAAAAAGCTGCAACGGCTAGTTTCTGGGCAGAAACGACATTGACAGTCAACTGATGAACAAATGACAGTCGACTGTCCAACTGCTAGAAAATATCCAACGGCTATAATCTGAGCCTTGACAGTCGACTGATGAAGTCAATACAGTCGACTGTAAACAGGACATGCACCTGTAAAACCTTCAGTAGGCGACTGCTGCAGGGGATGGAATAAAACAGAGAGCTGCACTCTTTCTCCAGAAAGCATACAGGTGACTGATGACAAGGATACAGTCGACTGTAAAATTGACAGGCGACTGTACACCCTTCATCAGTCGACTGCTGCAGGAGATGGAGAAAAACAGAGAGAGGCAGTATTTGCACTTACGCTACTCAGACGACTGTTGACCATTCCACAGGCGACTATAAATATACAGGCGACTGTAAATTGATCATCAGTCGACTGATGCGAAAAGCTCAAGTAGATTCAATAGAAATGTTGACTTGGGCTGTGCATCACAGTCGTCTGTAGAAGGCTCGACAGGCGACTGGAAATCACCCAGGCGACTGTGAATCCTTCAGCAGGCGACTGTAGGAGAACCAGAAACTCCAAATGAGTCTTTGGTCAAGATAAGCCTATTGGGTTGGATTCTATGATAATCCTAAGGCTCACTAAGATGGTTAAATGCATATGCATGTATGAGTAGACCATCTATCAAGGCATTACATAAACCTAGACTCAAATGAGATAGAAAGCAATAAAGGAAATATTACATGGATTACATTGCTTTCCTTAGAGTCTATGTCTTCAATCTTGATGCCTTGATGCCCCCATTATCTCCAAGCTTTGGCACCCCTTGCGTCCAAGCTTTGGCCCTTCTCCACTTGATGTCCATCCTTGCACCAAGTGTTTAGTCTCCAAAAATGATATTCTTGAAATGAAATATGAGACTAAAACAAGAGATTCATTACCAATAACATAATGTTGTGATCATCATCAAAATAACATTGGTATGAAACACCAATACTCAACAGTATATACGTATTCTACGTATTTTCTTAAATTAAAAGTATTTTATAATGGTTGGTCATGAGTTTAATATCAAAATGGTTTCTAAATATTTTATTAAAAAAATATTTTGTAGTATCAATATAGTTATAGCCTATTTTAGTGAGTTCGAGTGACATCCTAAACCCCTAAATAATTTATGTAATTATTTAAACTTAATTATTAACGATACAACCGTAAAAATTAGTTTTCTATATAAATGTTATCAAAATAATTTCAAACTTCTATCATGAGCTTCTATGATCATTTAGTGCTCTCCATATTAATTTCGTAATTTTCAGAAGTCAAATAAATAGAGAACCTGCAAACCCGCATCCTAGACGTTTTGGCCCAAAACTCCTCTTAGCTCAAACTACGAAATAGATCTCGTAGTTACGATCCTCTTGATGATATGAACCCGTGGCTATATTTTCGTAATTTTTCGGAGTCGTTTAACTTTAGGGGCAAAATTGTAATTTCACGAATTACATTCACAAATCACTTTTATGTTACCCTAATTACTATCCTAATTATCCTCACTCTTGTCGACAGATGACTCCAAACCCCTAACATGACAGCCCATGTGTTATACAAATTTCTAAAGTTAGTCTAAAAGCTAACATTTGCATTAATTTCATTGACTAAGTATTAATTAGCTACTTAGTTTTATACTAATTATTATTACTAATTTAAGCCCCCCATCTTCATCTAAGCTCCGAACGTAACCCAGGCAAACCTTTACCCTCCCCTTAATCCTTCTTCACACAAATAAATAACCCAGGCCAGATCTCCTCCATTCGAACCCATTCTCTAATCCAAGCCCAAACCCACATCACCCAGGCTTGTTCTCAACCCAACCACACACTCGAACCCTCACCCCCGACTTCTCAGCTCAACCCATGCCCGAGCCCCTCTCATCGTCGTCTTTCTCTTCCCATTCTCTGGTGAAGGCGACCCATCGCTGCAGTCCACTGAAGCAACCCACTCCCCCCTCGTTGTACTTCACTCGCTCGCCGGTGCCCACCGCTTAACCACCACCCCAAACGCCCCTAGCTAGTGCCGCAGCCCAGCCCCTCAGCCTTCGCCGTAAGCTGCACCCCTCCTTTGCGTCAATCCACTGATTCGGGATATAAATTGCATATTTTCCCCCCATTTCTGGGCATTTTATGTGTATATCATGATTATTTTGGCTTTGATACGTGTGTATTCGTGATATCATGAATTATTAAAGCCTATTATTATTTTATACATAAAATGTGGTTTTTATGGACTAATCTTTGCTTCTCTTATTTTTCAGGTACGCCGGGAATTTTCAGGAATTTCTGGAATTTTTCCAGAATTTATTGGAGCTTGGAGCTATTTTGGAGATTTATTCAAGCATGAGAAGCAATTATGGATATTATGAAAACAAAAAACAAAAAAAAGAGGAAATGGGCCGCAGCCCGTGGCCCGCTCATTGAGCGGGCTGCTGGGAATTTAAAATAATAATAATAATAAAGAATAAGTTTTGCGGGCCGACCCGCCTGGCTGGCCTGCTCCGCCTTTCGCCCAGCAGGGGGCACGGGCAAGGCGCGTGCCCCTGCTCCTTTTTGTGGGCGCCCAAGCGCTCGCGGGTCGGGTGCCCATTGCCCGACCCGCAAGACCTGAGAGGTGGGTTTTGTGGGGTTTTTATGGGTTCTGGGCTGATTTTTCGACCTGCAATGCTGGAAGGGGGTTTTAACCCGAATTTGGGGGCTGTTTTTTCTTCTTCCTCCTCTTTCAATTTTCTAGGGTTTGGAGGCCATGGGGGAGATGTGAAGCTTGGAGGAGGTGCTCAAGTGAGAGGGAAGCCTCGTTGTTTGAGAGATTGGTGATCTCTTTCCGCTCTTTTTGTGTTTTTTAGCATCTCTCTTTTGTAATGAACTTGGATTGATTTTGTATAAAATTCTCATCTTGTTTAGCATGATTGAGTAGTGTTAAATGCCTGGGTTGTGATTCATGATGGTTGGTTGTTAATCTTAGTTCTATTTACCTCTTGCCTATTTTCTTGTGGATGTTGGATGTATCATTAGGGCTAATTTTATTGGTTAAGACCCAAGTGGGCACACTTTGAGAAAAGTCCATGATCTATTTTGATTAGTGCCATGATGATGCATCCATCCTTTTAGCAAATTATTGTGTTCATGAATACTAAATTTACCGATTGAGCTTGCCATAGCCGGAGGCCCAATTGAGTTATATGTGGTTAATTTGAGATTGATTAACATCAACATTAGTGAACCTACAACACATGCTCCTTGATTCGGGTTGAATATTACATATTGAACCCCCCATTTAGCCATATTTTGTGCTCAAATAATGCTTAATTGTTCTCTAATACGTTCGTATTTTGTACATCATCATTTATTAAAGAAATCACCATATTTGAGCACAAAATATGAATTTTAGTGAGTATTTCTGCCTTTTTATATTTTTCATGGCTTGGTCTTGATCTCACGATTCCAACGACTATTTATTAGTATTTTCCGGATATCTGTGCTAATTACTGTGAATTTTTGAGTGCAGAATACCATTTAAATGGGGAATACGGAGTAAATACGGCAGAAATATGGATCCGTACGTGTAATCACATCCGCTATAACATGTGGCACGCTCTACACCGATCGATCTTCATCCAACGGACGCTGAGCCAAGGCAACGCGGCCTAATATCCGCCGTCCAAATGCCATCGAACGGATGACGTTTCGCTCCATCGCACAGCAGCAGGGCTCATCAGCCTGGCCACGTGGCGCAACACAATTAAATCCCGCCTGAAATCAACGGACGAGATCAGCTCGACGAATCGACGCGGAGCGTGCGAAGTAGCGAACGAAGTTGGCCACATGGCGACATCGCAGCGGTTCACGCTTCCATCGAACGGCCCAGAGCGGCTCCGCCTCGTATTCAAAAAGGAACGCACAAGTGGGCGACGTGGAGCAATGGAGGCGGTTGGATGCGAATCAGACTGTCGAAGTCATATCCGAGTTCGATCCGAAGTCGCTAGCGGAGCGGGCGGGACGCGAAAGTTGATGAACACGTGGCCTATCCACGTTTAATCCCGCCTCCGATCGAACGGCCAGGAGCTTAGGCGGGTAACGGATATCGGGTTTCAAACCCGTTAACCCCCTTAAACCCGCAATGCTATTATTTAAGCATATTCTAGGGTTTTGGGGGGGATGCTGGCGTATTGTGGAGCTTTTGAAGGGGCTACTGCGCGTATTCTTGAGAGAAAAGTTGCTGATAATTTCCAGAGACTATTTTCCCTATTTCCAGAGAGTTTGGGTGGCTACAAAGGAGTTTTGGTGATAGATTCTTGAACTTATACTCCGTTTTGGTGATTTTTCCTTGTATTTCGCTATTAGAACGATGTATTCTCTTATGAAATCTGATTTTTATTGCACCATGAGTAGCTAAACATCTTATTCTATGGTTGTGATGCAATTAGAAGTATGTAGTCGATGAATTTCATGTCTTTAGCCTCGTTATCATGTCAAAATTGCTCGTAATGTTGATTTCTACAACGTATTTGTTAGGTATTGCTTATTGTTCGATATCGTTTATGTTTCCTAATGCTAGGCCCTGATAAGGCTAGCCTATTTGAGTTCTCTAATCTGAACTTATCGTTGCATTTAATGTTCAATGAAATCAACATTGCTAGTGATACGTTTACGGCTAAGTTGACTAGTTTTTATCGATTCATCTTCCGACGTCTTCACGCCTTGACCGGGTGAAGCGTTGTGTGATATCGAAAGGCATGAAATTTCAGCGACTATAAACTCCTAATGAAATCACAACCGTAGCATCTTTATCTCATAGAATACCAAACTTTCGAAACACCGTAAAACTTTTTAGAAACCACTTCTTCGATACCGATCATTAAACCATTTTTCTTATTCACTCTGTATATTATATTTGATTAGTTGAATTTGTGTTATCTCAGGTCGACTTGTCTCGAGGATTCGACTCTGGACTCTCCAGGTACTACTTGTTCGATCTCCTGCACTTGGGAGTAGATCTCACGTTATTTGAGACGAGGCAAGTTTTTGGCGCCGTTGCCGGGGACAACGGTATCTTTGATCCACATTTTCAGCTTTTCAGAGGAGTACTCGGTGAGATCCTTCCACTTTATAGCGTAGTTTTATTATTGAAAAAAAACAAAAAAAAATATCTCTTTGCTAGTTTATGTGGCATAGGACCTCCACTTCACACAGATTGATAAGAATTGAAAACATGGCTAATAATAACGAACAACCTCTTGCACACCCACAAGAACTATCATTGAGTGCTACTTATATGCCCACTAGAGTTGCGTCTAAATCTTGCATTGTGTTAACTGAGGGTGCTCATTCTTTTTCGCTTAAAGCTGGGGTGATCCAAATCATCCCCTCTTACCATAGAGAGGATAGGGAAAATCCTTACTTGCTTATTAAAACATTTGAAGAAGCATGCTTTACACAATTGGATGGAAAAGTTAGTAACGATGTTGTCTATCTTAAACTTTTTCTATTCTCGTTAAAGGATAAGGCAAAGAATTGGTTTAATGCATTGTCTCCTAGATCTATTACTTCTTGGCTAACGATGCAAACTGAGTTTCTAAAAAAATTCTTTTCTTTGGCCATGACTCAGGCTTTAAAGAGGCACATCATGTCTTTTTCGCAGAAGGAAACTGAAGCATATGATCAAGCTTTGGAAAGGTTCAAGGAACTCTTGTTAGCGTGCCCACATCACGGTTTTGACAAGGGACGTACCATTGGATTCTTTTACGATGGATTACAGCCTAATACGAAGCAATATGTAGAGATGATGTGCAATGGAGCTTTCTTTGAGAAGACTCCAACAGAGGCTTGGACATATCTGGAGAACATTGCAGAGAATGCGAGAAGATGGGAGCCAACTTCAAATTTTGACAGGACTATTTCTCCGCAACAAACAAGAGGTGGCTTGCAGACTTTAAAACCTGAAGATGCATTGATGGCGCAAGTGGAGGCATTGGTGACGCAAAAGCTACAAAACATTGATCTCAGAGCAGCAAAGGCAGTCACATCAGAGCCATACTGCGTCATATGTGAGACGCCAGTTCATGATACTACCGTCTGCCCACTGATTCCAGCAATTAAAGAATTGGGTAGAAATCCAGAAGCAGAGGTGAATTGGGTGGCAAATCAAGGTTACAATGCAAATTGGAAGAACCAATCAAATCAAGGAGGTACTTCATATCAGCAGAAGAAGCAGACATCCACTCCCTATTACCATCCCAATCACTCCAATTACCAAGGAAATCGGGAGCAGAGCAATGAAATTCAGAGTCTTACTGCTGCAGTTCAACAGATGGCTCAGATGCAACAACAGCTCACTGAGAATTTTGCGAGATTTATAGCATCACAAGACAAAGGTAAATTACCAGCTCAGCCTGTTGCAAATCCTAACACAAATCCTTCTTCTTCTTTTGCAGGAAACAATGTTAAACCATGTCAGGCAGTGACTACATTACGTAGCGGACGTGAAATTGAAAAGCCAGAAATGCCTAGACATGAACAACCATCTGAGGAGAAAAAGGAGGAACAAGCACCTGAAAAGTTGCAGGTTGAGGAAGAGGTAACAGAAAAAGAGCCAGAACCATATATACCTCCAGCTCCATTCCCACATAGACTCGCTCCACCATCAAAAGATAAGTATCAGGCAGAGATAAGAGATATCTTCAAGCAGGTAAAAATTAATATCCCATTACTTGATGCAATCAACCAAGTGCCTGCATATGCTAAATTTCTGAAGGAGCTATGCACTGTGAAACGGAGTCTAAATGTGAAAAATAAAGCATTCCTAACACAACAGGTAAGTGCAATGGTACAACATGACACCCCTCCCAAATATAAGGATCCATGTTCTCCTACTATCCCATGCATTATAGGAACCAAGAAATTTGGAGATGCTTTACTTGATTTGGGTTCTAGTGTTAACATTTTGCCTTACTCTGTTTATGTGCAGTTAGGATTGGGGGAGCTGAAAACGACACATGTGGTTCTACAGTTAGCAGACAGGTTGATAAAAATCCCACGAGGATGCGTGGAAGATGTGTTGGTCCAAGTGGACAAATTCTATTACCCCGTGGATTTTATCATCCTTGATATACATGGGCCATAATCAGGTAATTGCACTCCGATTATATTGGGACGTCCATTCCTAGCAACTTGCAATGCTATGATAAATTGTAGTGATGGACAATTGAAGATAAGCTTTGGTAACATGAAACTTGAGCTGAATATTTTTAAATCATGTAAGTTACCTGCAAGTGTTGATGAAGTGAAAGAGGTATGTTTTAATGAAAATTTAATTGAAGATTATTTTGAAGCTAAGTATGAATGCTCGTCCGATTTTATTGATTATAATTTCGACGATATTGATGAATCCTATTTTATGCAGGGCAAAAATGAAAGATCAAGGGATGCATGGGTGCCAAAATTCGAAACATTGCCAGTGGAATTACCACTACAACAACCTTCAGAGATTGAGCATCCAAAATTGGAACTGAAGCCTCTGCCAGAATATTTGAAATACGCTTTCCTAGGAAAGGAGGAAACCTTCCATGTGGTAATATCCTCTAAACTCACGCTTGATCAAGAACATGATTTGCTTGATGTGCTTAGGGAGTACAAAGGGGCCATTGGATGGTCTATTGCGGACATTACAGGTATAAATCCCTTAATTTGCACTCATCATATTTATCTTGAGGATGATGCCAAGCCTACATGTGAGATGCAAGGTCGTTTAAATCCTACATTAAAAGAGGTTGTTAAGGGAGAGGTTCTTAAGTTATTTGCTGCAGGTATAATATATCCTATTTCTGATAGTAAATGGGTTAGCCCCATACATGTGGTTCCAAAGAAATCAGGCTTAACCATGGTAAGAAATGAAAACAATGAGCTTATACCTATGCGAACCACCACAGGTTGGAGGATGTGTGTTGATTACAGGAAGTTGAAAGCTAAAACACGAAAAGATCACTTTCCATTACCTTTTATTGATCAAATTTTGGAAAGAGTAGCAGGTAATGAATTTTATTGCTTTCTAGATGGTTATTCTGGCTATTATCAGATAGAGATTGCTCCAGAGGATCAAGAGAAGACTGCCTTCACTTGCCCCTTTGGAACTTTCACTTTTAGGAGAATGCCTTTTGGATTATGCAATGCGCCTGCTATTTTTCAGCGTTGCATGATGAGTATATTTAGCGATATGGTTAAAAGGATTATGGAAGTGTTTATGGATGATTTCTCTGTATATGGCACTTCATTTGAAAATTGTTTATCTAACTTAGCTCTTGTCTTACACAGGTGCCAGGAAAAGAATCTGTTGTTAAACTGGGAAAAATGTCATTTCATGACAACTGAAGGTTTGGTTCTTGGTCACCTAGTCTCCAAAGAAGGTATTCAGGTAGACAGAGCAAAAGTTGAAGTGATTGAGAAGTTACCTACACCAAAATGCGTCAAGGACATACGATCCTTTCTAGGCCATACAGGATTCTATCGAAGATTCATAAAGGATTTCAGCGCTATCTCCCGCACCCTCTGCCACTTATTAACTTTAAACGCTGATTTCATATGGACACAAGAGTGTCAAGATTCATTTGATAAATTAAAGAACTCACTTGTTTCCTCCCCTATTTTGCAGGTTCCAGACTGGACTATGCCATTTGAAATCATGTGCGATGCAAGTGACTACGCGATGGGGGTAGTGCTTGTGCAAAAGAAAGGAAAAGTTCCTTGTGTTATCTACTATGCTAGTAAGACGTTGAATGAAGCACAAAGGAACTATACTACTACTGAAAAAGAGTTGCTGTCGGTGGTGTTTGCGTTAGAGAAATTCAGAAGCTACATATTGGGATCACATATTCTCATCTTTACATATCATTCTGCACTGAAATATCTTTTATCTAAAAAGGATGCGAAACCTAGACTTATACGATGGATTCTTCTTTTGTAGGAGTTCAATAGTCAGATCAAGGATAAGAAAGGAGTTGAAAACAATGTTGCAGATCACCTTTCTAGATTGACGGTGGGAACAGAGTCGCCTAATATCCCATTGCGAAATTCCTTCCCAGATGAGCAGATTTTCGCCATCTCCACTCTACCATGGTATGCAGATATAGCTAATTATTTGGTGACAGGTAGAACCCCTCCACATTGGTCTTTTTTAGATTTCAAACGCTTCAAGCATGAGGTAAAATCGTTCTACTTCGATGACCCTTATCTTTTTAAATATTGTGGAGATCAAATTGTAAGGAGATGTGTACCCGACCATGAGTTTGATAGCGTTTTAAATTTTTGCCATGATGGGGTATGTGGGGGCATTTTTCAGCTCATAAGACTGATGCAAAGATTTTACAGAGTGTTTTTTATTGGCCTACTATGTTTAAAGACGCATATGCTTATTGTAAATCATGCGTGCGTTGTCAACAGTTGGGGGGAATAACGAAAAGAAACATGATACCATTGAATCCCATGTTAGAAATAGAATTATTTGATTGTTGGGGTATTGATTTCATGGGGCCTTTTCCACCATCTTTTGGTTATATATTTGTATTGGTGGCCATTGATTATGTTTCTAAATGGGTGGAAGCTATTCCTTGCAGGTCCAATGACGCTTCCATTGTGCTGAAATTTTTGAAAGAGAACATTTTTTCGCACTTTGGAGTGCCAAAGGCCATTATCAGTGATGGAGGTTCCCACTTCTGCAACAGGCTCTTTGCAAATCTAATGAAGAAATTTGGGGTGACACATAAAGTTTCGACACCTTACCACCCCCAAACAAATGGACAAGCGGAATTGGTGAATAAGGAAATAAAGAACATTCTTCAGAAAACAGTGAATCCAACACGCAAAGATTGGAGTCTTCGCTTGCCTGAAGCTCTATGGGCCTACAGGACAGCATACAAGACTATCTTAGGGATGTCACCGTTCCTTTTGGTCTATGGAAAAAATTGCCATCTTCCTGTTGAATTAGAACATAAATCTTTTTGGGCAATTAGAACATTTAATTTGCTTAATGACTCACCAAATGTGTCTCGTAAATTGCAGATCATAGAGCTTGATGAAATACGACGAGAGGCATATGAAAATGCGAAACTAGCGAAGGAAAGGATGAAAGCTGTGCATGACAAGATGATCCTGCGAAAGGAATTCAAAATTGGAGACAAGGTTCTATTGTACAATTTAAGACTCCATATATTTCCAGGAAAGTTGTGCTCAAAATGGACGGGACCATACTTTGTCAAAGAAGTCTTTTCACATGGAGCGGTGGTCTTAGTGAATGAGAAAGATGGCCATGAATTCAAAGTCAACGGACAATGTCTAAAACATTTTCAAGAGCTATGGGCCAGAGAGGATACCACCATTGATCTCACAGATCCACCTTCGGGTGGTAACTAATTAGGTGTGTTCTTTCCATGATTTCATCTCCTTAACATTGAGGACAATGCTTATTTTAAGTTGGGGGAGGGTATAAACTTTTAGGATTTTTTTTATTAGTTAGTTCCCTTTTGCATATTTTTTTATAAAAAAAATTTTTGAGTCAAGATCCATCACCAATTCTTATTTTACCTAGAGATGAACCCCATGTGATGAAAATTCTCGAAATCCATTCACCACTGTACACATGTGATTTATTGTCTTCCACCACTATTGTTGAGTATTTCAGTCTCATTTGACATGAATGTTAGTACTCGCGGTGAATTTCGATTGGTATATCTCAGTGGTAGGATTGATAGATGACTTAATGAATCTAGAAGTTATGAATTAGCAAATCGTATGCTTTCAATGGAACACACCAAGGTTCATGCATTACTAGTTCACAAAATAACTGGAGCATTGCTTTCTATTTCTTATTCATTGCTATTTGCATGCTTTGTATGATTTTGGGTAGGTGGAGTACACTGTCTTTTGAAATGATTAGGATAACTCATTCTTGTGAAAGGATTATGAAGAGGAAGCTATCTTGCCAAGTTATTTATGCACACCATATAAAAAAATGAAAAAAATATACAGAAAAAAATGAATGAATAAGTGTGTCACTAAAATAAATAACTTGGTTGGCTCGAGTAGTACAGTCCGAGGGGTCCTTGTTGGCCTAATGCCCTATTATCGTCTGATTTGGGAGCCATTGACCGGAACCTCATTTATTTGATGGAGCGATCTAAGTTATACATTTTTCTGCGAATGTTGCTTTATGCGCGTTACGCGGAACTAATAAAAAGAGAAAGAAAAGTGAAAAAAGTGTGCATAATTAGTACGGCAAGAGAATTTCCAAAGCTTAAAGAAAGCACAAGATTTGGTGTGATTTCCTATGAATGAAGATTGACGTGTGTATGTCTTGATACCATTCTTTTTTTATGCTTGCTTTGCATGATACATCTACGCTCCAAGTTATAATCTTTGATTGAAAGGTGTGAGCCATTGATTTTGCATATTATGCACTAAGAAGTAATGGATGGTGTAGTTAAGTCATCGATTCATAACCATTTAAGATATACTTGTTTTTCATCGTTAAACCCATGAGTACCATTATATAATGAGCATGAAATCTTGGCATTAGTGTGTGGTCAACTCTTTTGTCGTTATAGTACGGTGGTGAGTGATTTGAGATCTGATAAGGTGATTTAGGCGTATATTTGATAACATATTTCGCTCATTTTGCTAGAGACTAGCAAAACGCTAGTTGGGGGTGTGATTCGGGTTGAATATTACATATTGAACCCCCATTTAGCCCTATTTTGTACTCATATAATGGTTAATTGTTCTCTAATACGTTCGTATTTTGTACATCATCATTTATTAAAGAAATCACCTTATTTGAGCATAAAGTATGAATTTTAGTGAGTATTTATGCCTTTTTATATTTTTCATGGCTTGGTCTTGATCTCACGATTCCAACGACTATTTATTTGTATTTTTCGGAGATCTATGCTAATTACTGTGAATTTTTGAATGCAGAATACCATTTAAATGAGGAATACGGAGTAAATACGGCAGAAATACAGATCCGTACGCGTAATCACATCCGTTATAACACGTGGCACGCTCTACACCGATCGATCTTCATCCAACGGACACTGAGCCAAGGCAACGCGGCCTAATATCTGCCATCCAAATGCCATCGAACGGATGACGTTTCGCTCCATCGCACAGCAGCAGGGCTCATCAGCCTGGCCACGTGGCATAACACAATTAAATCTCGCCTGAAATCAACGGACGAGATCAGCTCGACGAATCGACGCGGAGCGTACGAAGTAGCGAACGAAGTTGGCCACGTGGCGACATCGCAGCGGTTCACGCTTCCATCGAACGGCCCAGAGCGGCTCCGCCTCGTATTCAAAAAGGAACGCACAAGTGGGCGACGTAGAGCAATGGAGGCGGTTGGATGCGAATCGGACGGTCGAAGTCATATCCGAGTTCGATCCGAAGTCGCTAGCGGAGCGGGCGGGACGCGAAAGTTGATGAACACGTGGCCTATCCACGTTTAATCCCGCCTCCGATCGAACGGCCAGGAGCTTAGGCGGGTATCGGATAGCGGGTTTCGAACCCGTTAACCCCCTTAAACCCGCAATGCTATTATTTAAGCGTATTCTAGGGTTTTTGGGGGGATGCTGGCGTATTTTGGAGCTTTTGAAGGGGCTACTGCGCGTATTCTTGAGAGAAAGTTGCTGATAATTTCCAGAGACTATTTTCCCTATTTCCAGAGAGTTTGGGTGGCTACAAAGGAGTTTTGGTGATATATTCTTGAACTTATACTCCGTATTTGGTGATTTTTCCTTGTATTTCGCTATTAGAACGATGTATTCTCTTATGAAATCTGATTTTTATTGCACCATGAGTAGCTAAACATCTTATGCTATGGTTGTGATGTAATTAGAAGTATGTATTCGATGAATTTCATGTCTTTAGCCTCGTTATCATGTCAAAATTGCTCGTAATGTTGATTTCTACAACGTATTTGTTAGGTATTGCTTATTGTTCGATATCGTCTATGTTCCTAAATGCTAGGCCCTGATAAGGCTAGCCTATTCGAGTTCTCTAATCTGAACTTATCGTTGCGTTTAATGTTCAATGAAATCAACATTGCTAGTGATACGTTTACGGCTAATTTGACTAGTTTTTATCGATTCATCTTCCGACGTCTTCACGCCTTGACCGGGTGAAGCGTTGTGTGATATCGAAAGGCATGAAATTTCAGCAACTATAAACTCCTAATGAAATCACAACCGTAGCATCTTTATCTCATAAAATACCAAACTTTCGAAACACCGTAAAACTTTTTAGAAACCACTTCTTCGATACCGATCATTAAACCATTTTTCTTATTCACAAAGGTGGTTGTTTTCTTATCCGTATATTATATTTGATTAGTTGAATTTGTGTTATCTCAGGTCGACTTGTCCCGATGATTCGACTCTGGACTCTCCAGGTACCACTTGTTCGATCTCCTACACTTGGGAGTAGATCTCACGTTATTTGAGACGAGGCACTCCTCTCCTAGCTATCCTAACTCCCCATTTGGTTCTCTAACCCTACACACTTAGGATAGGATTGTAGATTCACCACACTTTTTCCCACTACCATTCACTTAGCGAGGTGGTTGTAACACGCTTTATCTTTCTTTACCGATCAAACTTGCGAGTGTAGAATGACTTGTCCCTGTGATCTGACCCGGTACTCACCAGTTATAAATTTTATATTGCATTGACGCTCTTACACTTGGGAGTGGAGGGCGTGCTTCCCTTGCGTGTTTTCCGGTTCAATCAATTGGCACTGTTGCTGGGGACAACGGTTTCTATTATTTGCATTTTTGATTGATTTTGAAAGTTTTAGTGTGATACTTCTATCTCTTAGTGTTGTGTCTTTCCATTTTATTTATTTTCCACTTATTGAGTCTTTTGGTTGTTTATTTTCATTTTCTTGAAAAAATTTTTAAACAAAATGGCATCATCTTCAGGTTTTTCCGACATTGTTTTGGAGGATATCTCACTCCCGCCATACTTTCATGGTTCGGAGTGTGAGAACCATCATTTACATATGAAAAAGTTTGAAGAGTGGATGTATTCTTGTCTTGGTGGGAATGTTTGTGATGATTGCATATATTTAGATTCTTCCCCTATTCCTTGCAAGATAATGCTAGATTGTGGTTTGATTCATTGTCTCTCGACTCACATTTTACTTGGTTGTCATTTGAGGCTGAATTTCTCCGGGTGTTTTTGCCTATTTTCTTGGAGCATGTACAGTGGCAGCAGGCCATGGAGCAGCATATATCGAGCTTCTCCCAAGATGATGGAGAGGCCTACCATCAGGCTTGGCAGAGGTTCAGTGATTTGATGTTTGCGTGCCCACACCATTGTTTCCACGAGGATCATCTCCTGCAGATATTTTATACAGGATTATCACCATCTTGGCGAGATTTCGTGCAGATGAGCTGCTGTGGGGAATTCTTTGATTATTCGACCGAGGATTCATAGTGTTACTTGAGGGACCTTGCAGACTATGATAACGTGGTCCAGGAGGTTCCAGAGCAGCCTAAGGAGCCAGTTGTGGGCTCATTCCAATGTGACCCTATGGAAGAATGAGAAGTACAGGATGATGGGTGCATTGGAACCAAGTGGAAGGAGCTAAATATCCATATCTTGGTGAGCACGATGAGATGGATGATGGGGTGCGTGTCGACCATATTGATGACACGATGCATTTTATGCTGGTGGTGATGTTGTAGTGGATGCATGTGAAGGCACGAGCGATATGGATGATATTGGAGAGCCTGAGTTTTGTTTCCCATCTACTTCATCTGCCCCTTTTGAGGTGTACGAGTGCATGAACGGACTGCTGAGAGAGCTTTCTTTGATGATGATGAGGATGCTATGGACGAGGGAGTGAGTTTACAGACCATGACGGAGCCCGAGCCAGACCTTCCTCATACTTCAGTGCAGCAGGTCTTATACCCTTCGCCGTGGGTTGTGCACCAGGCCATCATTCATGGAGATTTTTAGGATATACTTCATAGTCTGGGAAGGATTGCATAGCATACACTTTCCGATAGCGAGGACGATTGCGAGATGGACTACGTTGAGCCTGAGCCGTCGTCTCCTCCAGATTCTCTTCTGCAGCCGCTTTCCCCTCCTCCTAAGGCAGAGTATCATGCCACACCTAGCGCCATTATCCAGGGAAGTTTCCACCATATCATGTCTTGCATTTCTGAATCCCAATTTGCACTTCTGCACATTTTTGATTCAGATTGTCGTCGTTTACATTTAAATTCTTTTTCTGACGACCCATTTTGGAATGCTTTTGTTGTAGGGCATGATGACATGGATTGGATTGATGCAGACCGTCTTCCACATAGCACATATTATCCAAAGGGGACGCTGGGAGTTGCATGGCTTGAATCCAAGGAGGCCGGTGGAGGCCTAGCTCCAAAGCAGCTGGCGGAGGAGCGAAAGAAGCTGATGGATCAGCTACCTCCACCGTTATACATCCGAGATCCGCCCTTCGATCACGGTGCTTTCTATCCATTTGTGTAAATAAATAAAATTAGTGTTTTAGTTTCACTTGCTTTAGTAGCATGTTTTTCCTTTCCTTTTTATTTATGCTTTTGCCTATGATCTTTTGTGAGATCTAATAGTATCCCAACATTGAGGGCAATGTTTATTTTAAGTTGGGGGAGAGTGTTAGAATCTTTAGGATTGTTAGGATTTTGATTTTGGCTTAATTTTTGTTGAGATACATCCATTTTGTCATCACCCATTGATCTTTACTACATATCATATTTTTCCTCCTCGTCCCTATGTCGCTAGCTTTATGCGTAGTCCCTACATACTTAATGCCATGCAATTTTTTCGGATTATTATTTTGATATCAACTTTATAGATGTTTGATTGGCACATTTTAATTTATTTTCCATTTTGGAGTCAAATGTTAATATGCCATGTACTATTTTATACGTCATGATACTCTCTTTGAAATAATTTGGGAATAGTTTGGTGTAAGTGATTGCATGAATTGGGATGAATGGCTTAGTTTTTGATTGGAAAAGGTGTGTCCATTTGGTTATGTTTTGTTTTCCTCTTAAGGAATGGGTGGATGAGTTGATAACTTGTGTTTAGAATAAGAAAGAGAGTTAATATAAGTGAATGGTTTTTCTAATCAAATTGAGTAGCCAGTGCCCCACGAAACATTGGGAAGGACGCCAAAGATGATATTTAGGGGATCATTCCATCCCTTTGCCTATATAGCGTTATCGCGTGTATGCAAAGGTGGCCGGGTTTGCATTTCATAGCACTATTGCGTGAATGCAAAACAAAAACATAAACATAAAACATACAAAAAGAGAGAAAAAGAAAAGAAAAAGAAAAAATGAATGGATGGATGAAAGAATAAGCAACATGAGCGATGCAATCTCATCTTCCACAACTTAGAGGAATTTCTTGTGTTTCGGCCATTTCCTTGAATTTTGGAAACTTAGCCATTTGTGATATATCCCAAAGAATGTGATACGGTGCTTATTACCCTATTTTTCTTTGAATTGGATTGAGGAGAATGTCATTTGTTATTTCATTTCATACATTGTGCATATTGGCTTTGAAATCACTTGGAAATAACATTTTGGATTATGCCATGATGATATCTTGAGTTTGGTGCATGTTTTCCATTTAATCCAAATTTATCGCATATTTTGCTAGGGACTAGCAAGAATCTAGTTGGGGGAGTGATTCGGGATATAAATTGCATATCCCCCCATTTCTGGGCATTTTATGTGTATATCATGATTATTTTGGTTTTGATACGTGCGTATTCGTGATATCATGAATTATTAAAGCCTATTCTTATTTTATTCTTAAAATGTGGTTTTATTGACTAATCTTTGCTTCTCTTATTTTTCAGGTACTCCTAGAAATTTTCTGGATTTTCTGGAATTTTTCCAGAATTTATTGGAGCTTGGAGCTATTTTTGGAGATTTATTCAAGCATGGGAAGCAATTCTGGATATTATGAAAACAAAAAAAACAAAAAAAGAGGAAATGGGCCGCAGCCCGTGGCCCACTCATTGAGCGGGCCACTGGGAATTTAAAAAAGTAATAATAAAGAACAAGTTTTGCGGGCCGGCCCGCTCCGCCTTTTGCCCAGCAAGGGGCACGTGCACGTGCCCCTGCTCCTTTTTGCAGACGCCCAGCGCCCGACTCGCAAGACCTGAGAGGGGGGTTTTGCGGGTTTTGCGGGTTTTTGCGGGTTCTGGGCTGATTTTTCGACCCGCAATGCACTCTTGCAGACCCGCAATACTGGAAGGGGGGTTTTAACCCGAATTTGGGGGCTGTTTTTTCTTCTTCCTCTTTCAATTTTCTATGTGTTTGGAGGCCACGGGGGATATGGGAAGCTTGGAGGAGGTGCTCAAGTGAGAGGGAAGCCTCGTTGTTTACGAGATTGGTGATCTCTTTCCTCTCTTTTTATATTTTTTAGCTTCTCTCTTTTGTAATGAACTTGGGTTGATTTTGTATAAAATTCTCATCTTGTTTAGCATGATTGAGTAGTGGTAAATGCCTGGGTTGTGATTCATGATGGTTGGTTGTTAATATTAGTTCTATTTACCTCTTGCCTATTTTCATGTGGATGTTGGATGTTTCATTAGGGCTAATTTTATTGGTTAAGATCCAAGTGGCACACTTTGAGAAAAGTCCATGATTCTATTTTGATTAGTGTCGTGATGATGCATCCATCCTTTTAGCAAATTATTGTGTTCATGAATGCTAAATTTACCGATTGAGCTTACCATAGCCGAAGGCCCAATTGAGTTATATGTGGTTAATTTGAGATTGATTAGCATCAACATTAGTGAACCTACAACCCATGCTCCTCTCCTAGCTATCCTAACTCCCCATTTGGTTCTCTAACCCTACCCACTTAGGATAGGATCGTAGATACACCACACTTTTTCCCACTGCCATTCACTTAGCGAGGTGGTTGTAACACACTTTATCTTTATTTACCGATCAAACTTGCGAGTGTAGAACGACTTGTCCCTGTGATCCGACCCGGTACTCACCGGTTATAAATTTTATATTACATTGACGCTCATACACTTGGGAGTGGAGGGCATGCTTTCCTTGCGTGTTTTTCGGTTGAATCACCACCACCCCCAACGACGGCAACGAAACGCACCGCCCCCTCTTCCTCCGCCTGACGGCAAACGACGACGCTTCGCTCTGAGCACCCTGCCGTTCGACCTCGTCCACTTCCTCCGCTTGCATCGCCTACCATTCTCTTATTTTTCAGGTACTCCTGGGATTTTCTGGATTTTCTGGCATTTTTCCAAAATTTATTGGAGCTTGGAGCTATTTTGGAGATTTATTCAAGCATGGGAATCAATTCTGGAAATTATGAAAACAAAAAAATAAAAAAAAGAGGAAATGGGCAGCAGCCCGCGGCCCGCTCATTGAGCGGGCCGCTGTGAATTTAAAAAAAGTAATAATAAAGAACAAGTTTTGCGGGCCGGCCCGCTCCGCCTTTCGCCTAGTAGGGGGCACGCGCAAGGCACGTGCCACTGCTCCTTTTACGGGCGCCCAGCGCCCGACCCGCAAGACCTGAGAGGGGGTTTTTGCGGGTTTTTGCGGGTTTTTGTGGGTTCTGGGCTGATTTTTCGACCCGCAATGCCCTCTTGCAAACCCGCAATGCTGGAAGGGGGTTTTAACCCGAATTTGGGGGCTGTTTTTTTCTTCTTCCTCTTTCAATTTTCTAGGGTTTGGAGGCCACGGGGGATATGGGAAGCTTGGAGGAGGTGCTCAAGTGAGAGGAAAGCCTCATTGTTTGAGAGATTGGTGATTTCTTTCCTCTCTTTTTATGTTTTTAGCTTCTCTCTTTTGTAATGAACTTGGGTTGATTTTGTATAAAATTCTCATCTTGTTTAGCATGATTGAGTAGTGTTGCATGCTTGGGTTGTGATTCATGATGGTTGGTTGTTAATCTTAGTTCTATTTACCTCTTGCCTATTTTCATGTGGATGTTGGATGTATCATTAGGGCTAATTTTATTGGTTAAGATCCAAGTGGGCACACTTTGAGAAAAGTCCATGATTCTATTTTGATTAGTGCTATGATGATGGATCCATCCTTTTAGCAAATTATTGTGTTCATGAATGCTAAATTTACCGATTGAGCTTGCCATGGCCGGGGGCCCAATTGAGTTATATGTGGTTAATTTGAGCTTGATTAACATCAACATTAGTGAACCTAAAACCCATGCTCCTCTCCTAGCTATCCTAACTCCCCATTTGGTTCTCTAACCCTACCCACTTAGGATAGGATCGTAGATTCACCACACTTTTTCCCACAACCATTCACTTAGCGAGGTGGTTGTAACACGCTTTACCTTTCTTTACCGATCAAACTTGTGAGTGTAGAACGACTTGTCCCTGTGATCCGACCCGGTACTCACCGGTTATAAATTTTATGTTGCATTGACGCTCTTACACTTGGGAGTGGAGGGCGTGCTTCCCTTGCGCGTTTTCCAGTTGAATCATCCACCACCCCCCTACGACGGCAACGAAACCCAACGCCCCCTCTTCCTCTGCCTGACGGAAAACGACACCGCTTCGCTCTGAGCACCCTGTCGTTCGACCCTGTCCACTTCCTCCGCTTGCATCGCCTCCCACGCCTTCAGCTCCACCACAGCTTGACGGCCCTATCAGCTCCTTCCCGCTCCGACAGTTCTCCGCCCCACCTCCCCTGCTCCACCGCCGCCTCCTGGAGCCTCCCTCGAGCACGCCTCCGCCTCCCTCAGCTAGCAGCTTCATCGCCGTGCTCCCATGTTCCCCGAGCTCCGACGACGTCCCCGTGCACCGTCGTAATATCGCCCACCGTCGAAAAATAGCCCGCCTCCTCTCCCCTGTTTCTCGCTGTCTCCCCCGCTCCTCAGCCACCACAACCGCTGTCGTCCCCTCTCTACATCACCCCCTCTCCCCTTCCCTCCTCCGCTCCACCGCAGACCCCTCTCCGACAACCTCCAGCGCTCCACCAAACGCTGCCTCTGCCTGTCCACGCCCCTCCTCCGACGAAGCCCACCGCCCAGCTCTCCGAGCATAGCCACACTTCCCCCTCGCCGTCGACAGGAGCCTGCTCCCCACGTGTCCTCGATGCACCCACCGCTGTTCACCGGAGCACCCCCACTCCCCGCGTGTTTCCCGCCTCTCCGTCCTCGCCGTACGACGCCGTAGCAACTGAGCCGCCGACCGCCTTCCCTAGCTATTCGCCGCTTCGACGTCTCCCGATAGCCCGCCCCATCGCCGCCACCCCCGCTGCCCTCCGGCGAACCCCCACTCCCCAACACCCCGACGCCGGCACCCTCCTCCTCCGTGCACCATGCCTCCACCTTGCCACCCTGCCATCGAATGGTGCCGCCCTCGACCACCGACGATGCATCCGCCGTAGACGTCACCGCCTCGTAGTGCACCCTCGCCGTCGGCGACGACGCAAACAAAGAACACCCCCGATCGAAACGTAAAGAGGTGAGAATGACGTTATGGTTTTTTTAAAACACATACATATTATAATACGTATTGAAATACATATAGGAATATGTGTATATATATATATATATGGCTGATCGTGATAAATTGATTATAAATCCTACAGGCCTCAAAAAATACAAGACCGGTCCCAGAAAATCAGAAACGACGAAACAAACTCATTGGCATTGGTTTCATTGCCAAAAGGCAAATATATTTCTCACAGTGAATTTTCAAATGCAAAACTTACATAAGCTAAAATCACTTTAAAATTCGTAGCTTGCGATTTTCACGTACACTCACGTACGAGAAAAATATATGTTGTAGTACTAGTAAATACGATCATTTTGACCCCTTGATGGAAGAATTCTAACGTACGATTTACTCTAAACAATTCTTCGAACATATGTTTTAAAAATGATTTCTTGATTTAAAAATTGTTTTTGGCCATTTTAAATTATTTAAAATTGCTTAAAAATTATTTAACAATCTTGAAAAATAGCTACTATCCTTAGAAAAGATTTTAAGCTGATTTAAACCCATTTGCTTAGTTGAAATCATTTCTTGCTCATACTCTTATCTATTTAAATAATTTTTACGTTTTCGTTTAATTGCTAAATCAAGTCATGAAGTCGTGAACTTTTGTGAAACTATTATACGGACTATTGAAACACCAAGACTGAACTGACTGAATGTAGGATGGAACTTCAACGATACTGAATGGATGATGGAACTTCAACAATACTGAATGGAAGATGGAACTTTAAATAAATGGACGATGGAATTTCAATATAAATAGATAGTACACGTCCTCTTGACCCGACACATGAACTGACCGTAGGATTGGGGTAGTCTATGATCACAAGTGTTACATAGTGGCTGGATGCACCCATACTAAATTGCCTCCAACACATTACATGGGTTAGATCCTTGACCGTCGCTATATCGGGACGGTGGGTACCGCCTCGGAGTTGCTCCCGTCGCAGGACGTATGTTGGTTATTTCTCATTGGACATTGACTTATCACTAGGATAGACTGGCTATTGAATATTGTTCTAACCTCTTTTTCTACAGGTTGTTACAGTTTTGCCATCGAATGATAAATTGTCACAAGTTGCTGATAGTATTGCAAATTGTTATTGAATAATTAAATTGATGCAGGTTGCAAATTGCTGCAAATGTTTACCTGATGTGACTCTTTTAAAATTTAACTTATTGCTTGTCTTTAACTCTTTTTAAATTTAACTTATTGCTTGGCTTTAAATCTTTTAAATTAAACTTATTACTTGCCTTTTCAGCTTTGTTTACTTTAAAATGTCTAACATTTTGGTTTTGAGATTATCTTGCCGAGTAAACCTCGCTGACGGACATTTCACTTTGTTTTTTTTACGAAATGTCCGGCAGGTATCGATAGTGAGTTCGTTGAAGACATTGCTACAGGAGTCGAGCCAGTACTCGAAGACTACGTGTAGTACCTACCCACGGAAGACTAGACGTTTACCTTCACGACTACACTTTTAACATTAGAAATAATGTAATTTGTGTACTTTGTTTGTATTGGATAGCCATGCTAGGCCCACGATATATCTTAATTATTGTACGCTGGATATGTAATAATGTTGTTTGAACTGCTTCTTAAATTTGCATGCAAGGATCTGCAGTTTTTACACAGATGATTAGTGTGTTTAAGCCCAGGAGGAAGAAAATAAAAGAAAAATATTTTAAAAATAAAAAGGTACTCCTCCTTGTTCTAAGCACACCGCGGACCCGCTCGCATCCTCGCTCCCGGTAGAATGGGAAGCGGGGCGTGACACCATTGCCCAGACATAGGCTTGAATTTTGACAGATATGGAGATTCGGTGGACGGTGGTTCCCATTCTGGGCTCCGCATCTCCACGGAGTTGCTTCGGCTTGAAACCCCAACATGACTTCGGCCCTCAATTTCAATGCGAAGAAGATGACAGCATATGATCAAATGTCGACCTTGGAGTCGTTGTAGTCTGGCTCACTCTAGACCTCCGGTGCGACGTAGGCGGGATTTGGGATGATCGGAGCTCGGAGGTCGAACGACCAACCTAGTAGTTCGGTTTAGGGAACCGAGTCTCGAATTTGTTCGATCTTTCCACCCTTTGACCCTCCGAATATAGATGTGCACAAATGTATGTCCATTTGACACTCGTCGATGGGATTTGGGGATTTGTTCGATCCTTCGACCCTCCGAGTACAGATTGTAGGATCCTGCCAAAACAGAGTTAGGATCGATAAATGAAGTTGAGACTTACGCTTGCGTATGCGGCACGGTAGTCACGGAACTTCGCCTTCGGATTCGCCACGACGGATCGAGTCTTCTCACGAATGGAGTAAGGCTACTAAATCCACAATCTAAATCTCTACTTTTAGATTAAGAACTTGGATAAAGAGAGAGGAAGGATTTCAACAGAGCTTCGCTAGAATGAAATGCAAGGCATGAATACCATGCAAAAGTGTAAGGAAATGGCTAACCCTTGGGTCTTATTTATAGCCCCCAAGGTAGTTATTTTAGGAGTAATTGTTCCTTTGGAACAATTTAACTAAGGTGTACCATCATACATGGCACATTATAAGCTTAAGTTGTACCATATGCACGGTACAACATAAGCTTAAGATATTACCCCTTTATTAGCCATATGTCGCATGCACTTATGCACATATAATGCGACTTTCCCATTAATCTAGAGATCCTCTCCGCAAGGGAACAGATTCCCTTTGCACACGACTTCGTGTACGCGACGTTCGAGGTCCGTATTCCCTCGTACATCCCCCACAAGGGTGTACAAACGTCTTCCATATCCAACATCTCCCACTCACACTTGAGGGGATTGTAAGAGAACGTCTTTCTCTTAGTTCTTTCATCTATCATACCGAGAAATAGACCGTGCGACCGTCATGCGCGTAGAGTCTGTTGTTGTGCATTTGTTAGAGATACACAACGACCTCGAAGGTGCAAAGTTGAGTAGTTCAACGCATGCTTTACCCTAGATTATTTCTTCACATTTCTTATACTTTATATTCAACAATTGAATCCCATCTGGATTACAATTGGCTGGCCAGCTTTGAATCATTAAAGTCCAAATGCGAATATGAAATCAATCTTCCTCTTCTTGCGAACCTTCTGATCTTGACTTGATTCGCTTTTCTAACGTGCCCCGCCGAGCCGAATTATCATAGCCCATTAGCAACACGCTAAGATAGCAATCATCTCGTCAAATCTAAAGGAACCAATTGGAGTCCTTGAGGGTAAGATTTAAGACCCATATGGCCTTTGAGTCTCACATAATAGCAAACACTATTGCTACTAACTCAGTGGTCGAAATGCATACGTGGTATGAACACGTATTACAACATCACTCCTTTCCCAGGGAGAGTATGTCTTAATGATGTTGTACGGATGAAAGATCAGACACCACAGTGCCTATCTTTTGAGTCCCCTTACTACTCGTGAAATATTCCCGGACTCTCATCCTGCATAAGACAGATAGGATTTAAAAAATCCTATGAGATCTCTTTTAGATATCCTTGTAATACAGATCTCAGATCTTTTGTAAGCATCCATATGATGCAGATCTTTCATTCGACTATCTTGTTTAAGTCACGACTCTAAATCATTCGTCTAATGATTTTGACTTTAAACTAGTCTCATCTCTATCTTATCCATCTGATAAGATAAGGCGGTTGCTCATGTGAGACAGCCAACCTTAATATGTCCGACATACACACAATAAAATAGCTGAGACTTAAACACAAATGTATAAAATCATTTGTAAGAAACTTGTATGCAATATATAAAAGAACTTCTTCCTTTTATTAAACTTTGATCTTCTATAGACATGGGAAATATTACATGATACAGCTCAGCACCTACGCATTCCCATAGATGATAAGTGTTTGAAGAACACATCTCTGGGGATCGCCTTAGTAAGGGGATCCGCTATCATCTCATGCGTGGATATGTATCCTATGTCTACTTCCTTCCGTTTGTCATAGTCCTTCGCAAACTTGAATCGAATATCAATGTGTTTGGTCTTACAATGAAATTTAGGATCTTTGACATAGGCATTCGAGGCTTGACTATCACTGTATATAGGAACAGTGCTCGAGTCAGTGGCATTCGTCAGCCTGTCTAAGAATTTCCTAAGCCAAACAGCTTCTTGGACCGCCATGCTGAATGCTACGAATTCGGCTTCCATGGTTGATAGGGCGATGCAGGTTTGCTTCTTGCTGCTCCAGGATATTGCACCATTCCCGAGCAAGAAAACAAAGCCTGAGGTAGATCTTCGCTCGTCGAGATCACCTGCCCAATCAGCATCGGTATAGCCTTCGAGTCTCAAGGTATTGCCTTGATAGCACAACGCATAGTCCGCAGTCCCTTTGAGGTACCTTAATATCCTCTTCACCGCTTTCCAGTGTGCCTGTCCTGGGTTGGATTGGTAACGGCTTACCATACCAACAGCATAGCAAATGTCTGGTCTAGTACACATCATGGCGTACATCAGACTCCCGACAGCACTGGAGTATGGAACCTTTTCCATAGCTTTCTTTTCTTTTGGATCTTTGGGACACATCTCCAAACATAGACCCTCGCCTTTGCTTATTGGAGTATCAATTGGCTTGCAGTCCTGCATATTAAACCGTTCTAAAACTTTCTTTATATATGTCTCTTGAGAGAGAGAAAGAAGTTTCTTGGAACGATTCCTTGAGATCTTAACCCCAAGGATATATGCAGCTTCACCCATGTCTTTCATTTCAAAGACGGATGAAAGCCAAGCTTTGATATCCATGATAAGACGCTTATCATTTCCGGCTATAAGTATGTCATCTACATAAAGAGACATAATTACATACTTGTTCTTAATCCTCTTAATGTATACGCAGTTGTCTTCGTCGAGCATGGAGAAACCATACGACAAAACGACTTCTTGAAAGCGCATATACCACTGCCTTGAGGATTGTTTAAGACCATATATGGATTTACGAAGTTTACAAACCTTATGTTTGTTTTCTTCTTGTACGAACCCGTTTGGTTGTTCCATGTAGATCTCCTCATCTAGTTCTCCGTTAAGAAAAGCAGTCTTTACATCCATCTGATGTAACTCGAGGTCCAAACAAGCCACCATTGCCAGAATTAAGCGAATGGAGGTAAAACGCACGACAGGAGAGAAAGTCTCTTCGTAGTCTATTCCTTCCTGTTGCGTGAAACCTTTCGCAACAAGGCGAGCTTTATATTTCTCGATGGAGCCATCAGCCTTATGCTTGATTTTGAGAACCCACTTGTTCCCAATGGCTCTACGTCCCTTAGGTAAATCAACCAAGTCCCAGACTTGGTTTGTTTTCATGGATTGAAGTTCTTCTTCCATCGCCGCTATCCATTTATCTTTAGCAGGGCATGTGACGGCCTGTTTGAAATTTGCAGGTTCGTCATCATCTTGTAGTAATGTCATGAATGTTTGAGGAAATTCATCCTCAAATCTAAGAGGTGTTAGCCTCGTTCGATTACTACGTCTTGCTTGAGTTTGATCACTCCCACTTGGAATGACATCACTCCCACTTGGAATAACATCACTCCCACTTGGAATAGGATTGGTATCGTTCGTATCATCCATTGGTGAAGTTTGAAACGTATTTTCTTCTTCACCAAGGATTCTCCCACTCGAACGTTCCGATCCTTCTTGATCCCAAGTCTCAAACAAGGATAAGTCTTGATTTATCTCACCCTGTCTTGGAAACTCGTTTTCCAAGAAGACAACATTCCTCGATTCGAATTCTATTAGACCCCCATTGTCCTCTTGACCGACGAAAACATATCCTTTGGAGTTTTCAGCGTATCGGATGAAGATACACTTCCTCCCACGTGGCCCAAGTTTGCCATATTTGTGAGAGGATAAATGTGCGTAAGAGGTACAACCCCAAGGTTTTAGAATGCTTAAGTCTGGAGTTCTATTGTTCCACAACTCATAAGGAGTAGAACTTACCGACTTCGAGGGTACACGGTTTAAGATGAATGCTGCCGTCAATAATGCATCACCCCAAAAGGTGATGGGCAAATTTGCCTGAGACATCATTGATCGGACCATTTCCATCAATGTCCTATTTCTTCTTTCCGCAACACCGTTTTGTTGCGGAGTATAAGGCATAGTTATTTGATGAACTATGCCTTTTTCATCACAGAGTTCCTTAAAACTCGTTGATTGATATTCTCCACCCCGATTGGTTCGCACGACCTTTATCTTGCGATCTAGTTGATTTTCCACTAAACTCATATAGTTTTTGAAGCAAGATAAAGCTTCATGTTTGTGGGAAATCAAATAAATGTGACCGAAACGGGTGAAGTCATCAATGAAGGTGATGAAATAGGACTTCCCGCGTCTTGTCTTAACATTCATTGGACCGCAAATGTCCGAATGGATAAGCTGTAATGGAACTTCGGCCCTTGTGCCAGTTCCAAACGGCTTGCGACAAGTTTTCCCTACAAGACAATGTTCGCAAGTTGACATTTCAACTTTTGAAACATTAGATAGCAAGCCACTTTTGGCAAGTCTATCCATTCTAGTTGGTCCAATGTGACCAAGTCTTGCATGCCAACAAATGATCTCAGATTCAGAATTAGAAGCATTTGTCAAATGGAAACTTTCATTAATAGAAGAAGAATCATCATACATAGTGTTCAAAACAATCAATCCATTACAAACATTACCCGACCCAATTAAAAAACTATTACAAACAAGGTCAACCTTTTGTTCATAGAACCTCCATTCATAACCTAAAGACATTAACATGACCACAGATACGATATTCCTTCGAATATCTGGAGCAAAGAGGACGTCGTGCAATAATAGAGTCCGGCCGTTGTCGAGAACTAGCTTGCATGTTCCGACGCCTTTGACTTCAACACGAGTGTTGTTGCCGACGTATATCCACTTTGTTCCTTGAGTTATCCTTCGATACTATACGAAGAACCTTCTGTCCTTCGCTACGTGGTCCGTGGCCCCTGAATCAATCAACCAAAAATAGTTAGATTCAGCAAGAAACATGGAACTAGAAACACATATGTAACTAGCCCTACAAGTTACCTTATCACTTCCATCCGTACACTTACGGGCGAAGTGACCGTACTTGTTGCACTTAAAGCACTTGATCTTCTTCAAGTTTTTCTTCTTTGAGTGCATATTCTTTTGCCACTTTTTTTTCTTAGTCTTCTTTGAGGTTTCCGGTTCTTGCTTTCGTTCGTTCATAAACCTTAAGCGTTTATCCTTCCGCTTCTTTCCTCCATGTAAGGAACTAGCGGCCATGTGCACTTCGGCACTAGGTTTTGCAGCTTGAATCTGCTCTTCCTCGAGTTCGAGGTGTTTGGATACATCGCTTAAAGTTTTAATGCGCTCATTATGAGTGAGGTGCATTTTCATGTTATCCCAGCTATCTGGGAGTGAACGAATGACTGCTTGGATCTACTGTTCGTCAGACAGCGTAAGACCCGCATCCTTCAATTCAGCTATGAGATTCGCCATGTGGCGAAGATGCCTTTTCATAGATTGATCTCGTCGCATTTTGTACGAGTCAAATTGAATATTTAAGGAGCGGAGTTTGGTTACCGAAGTTCCACCAAACTTTATTTCTAGCCCAGACCATATGTCTTTGGCTAGGTCGAATTCCCGAAATAGACGCATTATGTCATTGTCCATTGCAGACAGTAACGTAATACGTGCTATTTTGTTCTTTCGAGTCCAAGTCTCATAAGCTTCTCGGTCCCTCTTGTGTTGGGCCGTATTGCCCAACTCAGGTTCTTCCATTATGTTTTGGAGTGTTTCAAGCACATCTTGCTCCTCCAAAACATATTGGATTTTTATTGACCATAGTTTATAATTGTCGCCGTTGAGCTTCTCACCTTTGTTAAGCTCGGCGACAATGTTCTTAGAAGCGGTAGACATATTCGAATCAAAAAACTGCAAAGAAAATGAAAAACACGATCAAAATTCTATGCATAAAGTTTCGATTCTTTAAACACTTGATAAGTTCCTTGGATAAGCTGAAATGTTACTCTAGAATTGAGAAGTTCACTATGTTCCCAACTACCATCTAGAAGTAACTTTCAAATTATCCCTCTTACTTGTCTCATGTAAAAAGAAATCAGAAATAATACCCGTATGGTACCAGCAGCGGAAAAATACTTTTGAAAAACATATCTTTCAAAATGGAATAGGTGAGAGTTTGCGCAAAGAATTTTAGCGCAACAATTGCCAAGCCACGAGACCTGTTCTACACACCCATGGGTTAGATAACCATGGCCGGATCGTGGTAGGACTTGGAATTCTAAATTGCGCTATCCCGATTAAGGACGGGACATAACCTATTTGAAAACACCTTTTTCAAAAATTTGAAATACATTGGCTAATCTCCGTAGAGTAGAGCACAATGTCATAAGTACATTGGCTAATCTCCGTAGAGTAGAGCACAATGACATGGCTAATCTCACATGAAGTAGAGCACTATGGCTAATCTTCAAGGAGTAGAGCCCAAGAAAAAACTTTATAAAATGTTAGCCCCGTATGGGCTAGTCGGCACATTCGTGTTTGACCAAGGCCTTTTGACACCCCGTATAGGCTAGTCGGCAAGTTCGTGATCGACCAAGACCTTATGCCGGATTGGTCAACCAAAACATCCAAATTGGTCGACCAAAAATTGGTCTTCATCACTCCCGGCCAGGGCCCCTGCCCTGGCCGAGGCTGGCCAAGGGCCTCTGCCCTGGCCGGCCAGGGGCGGCCTGCGGCAGCCCTGGCCACTGCCAGGGCCGGCCGGGCCACTGGCCTGGCCTCGGCCAGAGGCCGGCCAGGCCTCTGCCTGGCCTGGCCTAGGCCAGAGGCCCCTGCCCGGGGCCAGGGCCCCTGCCCTGGCCTCGGCCAGGGCGGCCAGGCCCTGGCCTGGCCTGGCCACGGCCAGGGCTC
The DNA here is from genome assembly GCA_030789695.1 of Scilla litardierei. Classification (NCBI taxonomy): domain Eukaryota; kingdom Viridiplantae; phylum Streptophyta; class Magnoliopsida; order Asparagales; family Asparagaceae; genus Scilla; species Scilla litardierei. The sequence continues at coordinate 294,847,266 of CM061142.1, read as the reverse complement.
TCTGGCCATGGCCGTGGCCGTCCAGGGCCAGCCGGCCATGGCCCGGCCATGGCTTATTGGCCTTGACCGGTCATGGCCCTTTGGCCATGGCCGGTCTCCCCCCTTCATGGGGTTGCCGCACACCCTGTCGGAGGGGTGGCCGTGGTGGTTATTGGCCGTAGCCAACCCCCTCCGCATGGGGAGGGGGGTGCATGGCCTTCATAGCCCATTTGGCCATGGTGCACATGCACTATAATTCATCTTCCCCGATGGGAATAACCACCATCTTCTTCTTCGGTGAAGCACCCGTTCGTCGAGGAAGTAGTTAGCCTCCAATGGCCGTATGCCAAAAAATTAACCCACTTCAAAAATTCGTAAACTATGCGCTCCACATGAAGAGAGCGCCCATTCCCTATGAATGGAGACTCAGCATCCATGAAGAGAGCGAGTTTGACGATATGAACGGTCGGTTCTTCCCGTCACGGAGAGTTCCTGCCATATCCGTAATGACAGAAGACCCTAACATGAAAAGAACAACCGCTGCGTTCTCTCCGTCACGAAGCGTTCCTACCATATCCATAATGGTAGGATACCCATTCGTGAAAAAAACAACGACTCGTTCATAGTTTCGAAGGGGCGACGGTTTGACCGGAGCGAATCCGTATGGCTCTGATACCAATGTAGGATCCTGGCAAAACAGAGTTAGGATCGATAAATGAAGTTGAGACTTACGCTTGCGTATGCGGCACGGTAGTCACGGAACTTCGCCTTCGGATTCGCCACGACGGATCGAGTCTTCTCACGAATGGAGTAAGGCTACTAAATCCACAATCTAAATCTCTACTTTTAGATTAAGAACTTGGATAAAGAGAGAGGAAGGATTTCGGCAGAGCTTCGCTAGAATGAAATGCAAGGCATGAATACCATGCAAAAGTGTAAGGAAATGGCTAACCCTTGGGTCTTATTTATAGCCCCCAAGGTAGTTATTTTAGGAGTAATTGTTCCTTTGGAACAATTTAACTAAGGTGTACCATCATACATGGCACATTATAAGCTTAAGTTGTACCATATGCATGGTACAACATAAGCTTAAGATATTACCCCTTTATTAGCCATATGTCGCATGCACTTATGCACATATAATGCGACTTTCCCATTAATCTAGAGATCCTCTCCGCAAGGGAACAGATTCCCTTTGCACACGACTTCGTGTACGCGACGTTCGAGGTCCGTATTCCCTCGTACATCCCCCACAAGGGTGTACAAACGTCTTCCATATCCAACACAGATGTGCACAGATGGTCGACTTCTTCGAATCTGCTCGATTTGATGATCAAAGCTCTGAGTTCTCAAGGAAGAATTTTGGACGATGTCCTTCGGTTAAGGGAGCTGACGGAGGAGCACTCGAGCTCAGACCAAAGGAATGCCCCATCGGACAAGGCTCGTTAGAGGACGCTTCTGGCAGGACTCTATAGTTTGGAAGCTCAGAGTTTGAAGGGAAGATTGATGGGTGAAGCTCCATACACTGGTCGGAGAAAACCCGAGCTCCGGCGGCTCGGTTTAGCCAATCGATGCATCTCATGTTGTTTACGGGTGTTTTCTCACCACTGTTCGTTGACCGTCGGTTGCGTGGTCAACGTGGTCAAGGGGCCGACTTGGGGGTCCCTTGGGATCGCCGAGCCCGCATGCTCTCGGCGTGGGTGGAAGTGC